>CAUYPK010057496.1:0-11398 GCA_963574355.1 Loris lydekkerianus | reverse complement strand
TTGTTAGGATCTTATTGAGTATTTTAGCATCTATATTCATTAGTGATATTGGTCTATAATTTTCTTTTCTTGTTGGGTCTTTCCCAGGTTTGGGGATCAAGGTGATGTTTGCTTCATTGAATGTGTTGGGTAATATTCCTTCTTTTTCTGTATTTTGGAAGATGTTTAGTAGTATAGGTACTAGTTCTTCTTTAAATGTTTGGTAGAATTCTGATGTAAAGCCATCTGGTCCTGGGCTTTTCTTTTTAGGGAGATTTTGTATATTTGATTCTATTTCAGAATTTGATATAGGCCTGTTCAAGATTTCCACTTCGTTCTGGCTAAGTCTTGGTAGGTGGCGTGCTTCCAGGTATTGGCTGATTTCTTTCAGATTTTCATATTTGTGAGAGTAGAGTTTCTTGTAGTATTAGTTAAGGACTTTTTGAATTTCTGAGGGTTTTATTGTTATTTCATCATTACCATTTCCAATTGATGAAATTAGAGATTTTACTCTTTTTTTCTTGGTTACATTGGCCAAAGTTTTATCTATTTTATTGACCTTTTCAAAAAACCAACTTTTGGATTTATTGATCTGTTGTATAATTCTTTTGTTTTCAATTTCATTTAATTCTGCTCTGACTTTGGTTATTTCTTTTCTTCTGTTGGGTTTGGGGTTGAAGTGTTCTTCTTTCTGCAGTTGCTTTAGATGTCCCATTAAGTTATTAACTTCCTCTCTTTCCGTTTTTGTGAGGAAGGCTTGCAGTGCTATAAATTTCACTCTTCACACTGCCTTTGCAGTATCCAAGAGGTTCTGGTAATTCGTGTCTTGATTGTTGTTTTGTTACAAAAATTTGGTAATTTCCTTCTTAATCTCGTGTATAACCCATGTATTCTTCAGCATGTGGTTTATTAGCTTCCATGTTTTTGTATGGGTATGCAGGTTCCTCTTGTTATTTAGTTTAACTTTTATTGCATGATGGTCTGAGAAGATGCAAGGAATAAATTTTATTTTTTTAAATTTGCTGAGGTTAGATTTGTGGCCTAGGATGTGGTCAATTTTGGAGTATGTTCCGTGGGCTGATGAGAAGAATGTGTATTCAGTTTTGTTGGGATGAAATATTCTGTAGATGTCTGTTACGTCCAGATGTTGAATGATTGAATTTAAATCTAAAATTTCATTGCTTAGCTTCTTTTTGGAGGATCTATCCAGCACTGCTAAAGGGGTGTTAAAATCTCCAGTGACTATGGAAGTGGAGGAAATCGAGTTGCTCATGTCTGTTAGAGTTTCTCTTATAAATTGAGGTGCATTGTGGTTGAGTGCATAAATATTAATAATTGAGATCTCATCATATTGATTATTACCTTTAGTAAATATGAAGTGCACATCCTTATTCTTAATTATTTTATATTTAAAACCTATTGGGTCTGCGAACAGGATTGCAACACCTGCTTTTTTCTGCTTCCCATTTGCCTGGAATATAGATGACCATCCCTTCACCTAGAGTCTATATTTGTCTTTTAATGTAAGATGCGATTTTTGGATGCAGCAGATATCTGGCTTAAGTTTTTGAATCCTGTCAGCCAACCTGTGCCTCTTTAGAGGACAATTCAAACCATTCACATTAATTGAGAATATTGATAAGCCTTTTGAGAGTCTGGTGGACATTTTTAATCCTTTTGCAACTGTGGAAGTTGGAATTTGATCTAAAATTTTTTGGGTGGGTTTACTTCTGTGGTGGAGGACTACACTGGTCTTTATGGGGGATAAGTCTAAGAATGTCCTTGAGAGCTGGTTTAGTTGTGGCAAATTTCTTCAACATGTGAATGTCATTGAAGTATTTAATTTGTCCGTCATAAATGAAACTCAGTTTAGCTGGGTACAAGATCCTGGGTTGAAAGTTATTTTGTTTTAGGAGATTAAAAGTCAATGGCCATCCTCTTCTAGCTTGAAAGGTTTCAGCAGAGAGATCTACAGTTATTCTAATATTCTTCCCCTTGTAGGTAATAGTTTTTTTTTCGTCTGGCAGCTTTCAGAATTTTCTCCTTCATATTAACTTTAGTGAAATTGATTATGATGTGTCTGGGGGATGTCTTATTCGGGTTGAGGTGTGCTGGAGTTCTGAAACTGTCTGCTATCTTTATTTCGGAATCTCTTGGCATGTCTGGAAAGTTCTCCTTCATAATCTCATGGAGAAGAGACTCTGTGCCTTGTGAAACCACTTCGTCACTTTTGTGGATCCCTATAAGATGAATATTGGTTTTCTTTGAATTATCCCAGAGCTCTCTGAGAGAGTGGTCTGTTTTTGCTCTCCATTTCTCTACTTTTTTGAGGGTTTGGGAGCGTTTGAAAACTTTGTCTTCAATGTCAGAAATTCTTTCTTCTGCTTGCTCCATTCTGTTACTGAGGGATACTACTGTGTTTCTCAGATCTTTGAGGGATGCAACTTCTTGTCTCAATGTGTCAAAATCTTTGGTCATTTGGTCTTTGAATACGTTGAATTCTTGAGATAACTTTTGGAATTCTAATTTGATCTTATTTGCTATCCAGATCCTGAATTCAATCTGACATCTCAGCTATTTTTTTGTGCATGGGGTGTTGTGCTGTTTCTGCCCCATTGATCCTTGGGGGAGTTGATCTACTCTGATTATTCATATTGCCAGAGTTTTTCTGTTGATTTCACCTCATGGTTGTTTTTCACCATTGCCTCTGGCTGTCCTCAGAGTTGGGGAGGTGTCTCTCCAAGATTAGATCCCAGCGGGATCACTCTATTGTTTCCGGATCTTTGTAGGTAGTGACCTTGTGTAGTTCCTCTGGGCCTGCTCTAGCTAAGGAGTTCTGGTTCTGGAAGCAGCTCTGGTGTGTGACACACCCGGATCCAGCAACAGGGCTAGAAGTTGTGTGCACAGTTCTGGGAGTGCCTGGTGCCCAGTGACTTTGGCACAGAGAACCCAAGGCTCCAGCAGTCTCTGGCCAGGAGAAGGGATCTGCGCAGAGGCAGGGAGGGCTACAGAGGGCACGCAGCTACCAGAGACCCTGGCCAGATGAACAGGCTAGTGTGGAGGCTGGGAGGGCACAGGAGGGAGGATGCAGGGTTGTGTGGCTCCTACTGTTTCTGGTCAGAGAATGCGGAGGCACGGTGGGTGCGGCTCACGGGTTGGGGGTCACTGCAGATCTCTTATGGAGGTCTGGGCAGCGCCAAGCCCAGGAGTTTGAGGTTGCTATGAGCTGTGACATCACGGCACTCTACCCAGGGCAAATCCCAAGGCTTCAGTGTGCCCAAACCGTCTCACTCTGCCCCTAAGGATTAAGGCTGTAAGGCAGCTCAGTCCCCGCCTTTAGGCTGCTCAGTCACTAGGTTACTTTGTCCTGCCCGATCCTTGCTCTGGGACCCTGAGGGCAGATCTTGCAGGGCAGTTCTTTCACAATGGCTTTTCTGCACCCAGCTCAGTGGCTCAGTCTTGGGCCCCAGACAATGCCCAAAGTTCTCCACACTCCTGCTCAAGTTCTCCCCAAAGCAGTTCAACTGAGTGCCAAGTCCAAGAACACCAAAACAGTTCACAGGTAAGGGCTTTCCAGTTTGCAATCTCACTGCTGCTTGTACTTATGGTTGATGGCGTGATTAGGTCGATCGAACATATGCAACCACTTGCCAGTTTTCCACTGTTTTTGTCCTCCTTTTGGGGTCCAGAAGTTCCTCGCTGGCTCCCTGTATCCTCAAAGGGATGATTATATGCAGATCCCACCAGCCAGAGATGCCTGGAGTCTTGTCTCCCCAGACTCACCGTGCCCAGTTGCAGGAAAACTGTTACTGGGCAGTCATCTTTAATCTCTCCCTGCTTATTTCTTATTATGTGATGTTGCCTTGGCAATTAAGGGTCTTTTCTGGTTCTATATGAAGCACAGAACTATTTTTTCTAGATCTGAAAAAAAAAAATTATTGGTATTTTGATAATAATTGCATTGAATCTATAAATCAGCCATTTTAACTGATTCTTCTGATCCACGAGATGGTATATGTATTTTTCTATTTGTTTATATCCTGTGTAATTTCTTTCCTTAGTGTTTCATAATTCTCCCTATAGAGGTCTTTTAACTTCTTTGTTATGTATATTCCTAGGCATTTTATTTTTTGGAAATAAAAAATAATACTGGAAAAGGCATTGTGTCTTTGATTATATTTTCACTTAACTGCTGATTCTCACTGTTGGCATATATGAAAGCTATGATTTGTGTACATTGACTTCATAATGTGCAAGTTTGCTGAATTTAGTTTGCAATTCCAGGAGTCTCTTGATTAAATTGTTGGGGTTTTCTAGGTATAGATAATTTTGTCAACAAAGAATAATAGCTTGATCTCTTCTTTCCCCATTTGGAGCTCCCTTGATTTCCTTCTCTTGCCTGATTGCTCTGATAGGTATTTCCAGCACTATGTTGAATAAAAGTGATAAAAATGGTCAACCTTGTATGGCTCTAGATAAAGCTGGAATGTTTTCAATTTTTTCCCATTCAACATTTTGGCTATATGTTTGTCATATATAGCCTTTATAATTTTGAGGAATGTCTCATCTATACCATTTTTGAGCATTTTTGTCATGAATGGGTGCTCAATTTTTTCAAACGTTTCTTCTGCATCGATTGGAAGGATCATACTAACTCTCTGTCCTTTATGTTGGTACTCCAAGGGCTTACATTACCTGTAACTATTTTCTACCATCTAATTGTAAGAATGCATCTGTAGATACGTACACCTCACTTCTCTACTCTTTGGTGCACTAGAGTTCAATTCTGACTCTGAATATTTACTCAGAATGTACTCATCATCTGAAATGCCTCTTTGATTTCCTACTCTATCCAAACACTACTCAATTTTTATATAAGATATGATTCCCATCACAAAGACATCTTTAATCTGGAAAAATTTACTATCTTTGTGATACAAAGAGTTTCATTTTAAAATTCTTTTAAATGTTTTGTTTCATGGATAGCTTTTATAAGTCTGTCGTCAGAGTAAGTGTGCCTATCACCTGAATAGTGTTCAATGTAACAGGTAGGTTTTTACCCCGCATCTCCTCCCACTTCTGACAATTTAGTTTCTTATAATTTTTAGTTCTTTCTGTGTGCATATGTGCCCATCACTTAGTTTCAAATTATTAGAGAATACATGTGGTATCTGTTTTTCCATCCTTGAGATACTTCACTTAGGATAATGGTCTTTAGTTTCATTTAAATTGCTGAAAAAGGCATTAGTTTATTCCCTTTTATACGTGAATAGTATTCCATGGGGTGTGTGTGTGTGTGTGTGTGTGTGTGTGTGTGTGTGTATATATATATATATATATAAAACATATTACATAATGTTAATCCACTCGTGATTTGACAGGCACTTACGTTAATTCTACATCTTTGGTATTGTGAATTGTGCTGCAATAAACATTCGAAGGATGTGTTCTTTAAAAAAAAAAAAAAAAAAAAAGACTTCTTTTCCTCTGGGTAAATATTCATTTGTGTTGTGGGATTGCTGAATCAAATGGAAAGTCTAATTTTAGTTCTTTGAGAAATTTCCAAAAAGGCTGCACTAATTTGCAGTCCCACCAGCAGTTTCTAAGCATTGCTTTTTCTCCTCACCCTTGCCAACATCTGCTGCTTTTGAGTTTTTAGTAAAAGCCATTCTAACTTGGGTGAGGTGATATATCATTGTGGTCTTAATTCACATTTTCCTTATAATTAGGGATGTTGAGCATCTTGTAATTTGTCATTTGTCTATCTTCTTTTGAAAAGCGTTTATGTTTTTGCCCACTTTTTAACAGAGTTGCTTTTTTTTTTTTCTTGCTGACTTTTTTTAGTTCTTTGTACGTTATTGTTATTAGTCCTTTATTGGATGTGTTGTTTGTGAATATTTTCTCCCATTCTGTAAGTTGTCTATTTGCCTTCTTGGTTATTTCCCCTAATGTGCAAAAGCCTTTTATCAAGTCTCATTTATTTAGTTTAGTTGTTGCTGTAATTGCCACTGGGGTTTTAGTCATAAATTCTTTCCCTAGGCCAATGCATGTATATAGAAGAGTTCCTCCTACATTTTCTTCTAGGATTTTTATGGTATGGTGCCTTACATTTAAGTCTTTTACCTATATTGAATTAATTTTTGTAAGTGGTGAGAGATCTGTATCCTGTTTTATTCTTCTTCATGTGACTACCCAATTTTCCCAGCACCATTTATTGAATAGGGCTTCTTTTACCCTGTGTATGCTATTGGCTGCTTTGTCAAGGATCCATTGGTTATAGTTAGATGATGTTATATCTGGATTCTCTGTTCTGTTCCAATAATCTATGTCTCTATTTTTGTGCCAATACCATGCTGTTACAGTTACTAAACACGTGTAGCATAATTTGAAGTCTAGTAATATGATGCCTCCAGATTTGTTCTTTGTGCTTAAGATTGCTTTGGCCATCAGGACTCTTACTGGGTTCCAAGTGAAATACAGAATTGTTTTTTCTAGATCTGTGAAATATAATGTGGATGTTTTGATGGGGGTGTCATTGAATCTGTAAATCATTTTGAGTAGTATGGGCATTTTGGCAATGTTGAATTTACCAATCTATGAGCATGATTAGTGTTTCCTTTTATTGTGTCATCTGTGATTCCTTTCCTTAATGTTTCTTGGTTATCTATGTATTTCACCTCTTTGGTTAAGTATATTCCTAGGTCTTGTAGAACCCATAGAACCTCCATAGGTGACCATCACCCTACATTGATCCCCTCCTTAAGTTGACCTAATTTTCATATGCCAGGTGTATACCACATGCACTCAGTGGAAGACTGACATCTGTATCTTGACCACCTCTGTAAATTGTATCTTGGCCAGTTAGACTATGACTCACCATATTAATTTATCTTACATAACTTGACCACTCTACACCAAGGGGTAGAAGCTGTGGGCTTTGCTCCTTAGTAATATTATTTTTTTTTAATATAAGATCTTTTTTTAGTATAAGTTCTTTTTAAATATTTTATTATTACTATGTGTTGTATTAGACCTGACATCCTATTGTTTACCATGTGTTAAGGAAGATTTTTTTTCAACATGAAGGACTGGCCTGATTTGTAGGTATAGCTTACAATTGCTGAAATAATTTTTAGTTAACCCAGACATCAAGGATTTTTCAGGAGCAAATTATTTAATTTCTACAAATTTGTGTTCTTGTGTAAATTTTTCTTGGCATTGATTTTTTATTTTATTTTACTATGGTCTGAGAGGAGACATGGTATAATATAATTTAAGGTCATTAATTTTCCCTTTAGGAATTCTTCTGCTGAATTACGTAGATTTTGATACCTTTGTCATTCAGTTCAATGAATATTTTGATTTCCATTTTAACTTCATTAATGATCCAATAATTATTCAGCAGTGAGTCATTTAATTTTCATGACTTTGTGTAGATTGTAGTGTTTGGCTTGGAATTGATATCTAGTTTTCTTTCACTGTGGTCTGGGAAGATACATGGTATGATTTTGGAATTATTTTTGATTTTGTTTCCATTTTGGTGGCAGGGGCAGCAGTAGTGGGCAGGGGGAGCTTGTCTTCAGGGCATAGGCAATTGTGCACTGAGTGGTCCTATTGCTAGGGAGGGGGATTTGGGGCTGCTGTCTGCAGTAACTGCACCAGACAGGCAGCCCCCAAACTCTGGAGCTATGCTTTCCCATGGGAGCCACACTAGCAGTTGTTGGCTGGGAGAAAAATAGTTAAGGGCTAGTATCAAAAAATATGTCTTGAGTCACTACAATGGATGGTCATGCCCTGTTGCCCATTTTCTGGACATGGGCTAATCTGCAGACCAAGATATAAGGGGTCAACATTCTCCTGGTGGAAAGACTATGAGGCAATGCCATAAGTATTTACCATTAAGTATTCTTTGAACCCTTCCCAAAGGGATCTGTGGCCACTTGCAAGAGTAACTATGCACCAAGGGGAAAATATCAACATTTTAGGAATTATTACACATTGATTGTCTTTGAATTTATGTTAATGTCTGAAGATAAGAAAATGCCAGCGTGGTCCATCAGTTGAAAGGGTTATGTTACTAATGGGGCAGATGGTATCCTAGTTCAAATCTAACTCACGGTTACCCCTAGTTATTCCATGAAGCCACTTTGTGGTTATTTCTCTAGTTATTAAATGTATAACTGGAGTAGACAACAAGGAAAATGCTCACTTTGTCTCTATGAACCATAGGTGAGAACGATTATGGTACGAAGGACTAAGGAAAAGCCCTTACAAATTTTCTTCCTTATTAATTCAGTACATCAGAAGCAATTCTAAATTCATAGAGAAATTTCAGAAATTAATGCTACTACTAATGTTCTGAAAGAATAATGTAAAATGATCCCTATTAGATTCTCCATTGGTTTAATCTGTGCAGAAATGAAATTTACCTTGAAGAATGATTGTAGACTACTGTAAAATTGATCAACTGACTTCAATTGCATTTACAATTCCAGATGTAGTAACTTTAATGGACAAATCAACTTTACTTGATAGGAAAGCCTAGTTAATGTCTTTTTCATTTCAATCAATAAGGAACACCAAAAGCAGTTTCCTTTTACTTAGCAAGTCCAACAGTCCTTAATATTCTTCTCTCAGGACTATGTCAATCTCCTAATTTCCACAATATTTTCTGAAGAGATCTTGATCATTCTGACATTTCATAAAACGTTATGACCTTAAGCTAATTAGAACTAATGACCAGCACATTGGAAGAAAAGTTCTTGGTTGATGGTCTCAGCTTGTCTTCTTTGGGTACCAGCCTCAATCACTAGCTGTGGATAGGCTCTGGCCTGCATAACACAGGAAACTTCTTTATTATCTAGTAGGTAGCAGATATGATTCTCAAGGCAGGGGTCCTCAAACTGCAACCCACGGGTACATGAGGCAGTGTGATTGTATTTGTTCCCATTTTATTTTTTTACTCCAAAATAAGATATGTACAGTGTGCATAGGTATTTGTTCATAGTTTGTTTGTTTTTTTTAAACTATAGTCTGGTCCTCCAACGGTCTGAGGGACAGTGAATTGGCCCTCTGTTTAAAAAGTTTGAGGACCCCTGACCCAGCCTTGGGGAGGAGGCACCTTTCCAAGTTTCTTTCTTTCTTGGGAACTATCCCTTATTACTAGTCTGGGTATTCTTTAGCATTCCATTTTGTCCCCTCTTCAACCTCGGGCATCAATTAGTTATTTCTTTCAGTAAAATTTTATTAGTTAAAATTTATTTATTCTCTCTCACTGGACTCTGGCTAATATAGTAGTTTTCCATTGTTTGACTATACTACAATTTTTTTATCCACATAGCCATTGGACAATATTTGGATTGTTTTCAATTTTTGGCCATTGTGAATAAAACTATTATGAACATACAGATATGAGTTTTTGTGTGGAAATGTACTTTCATTTATGTTGAGAGTGGGATTGTTGGTTTGTGAGGTAAATTCATATGTTGTGTGTGTATATATATAATATAGATATATTTTTAAGCAATGGGATAGTTTATGGACAAAGAAAGATTGATAAGCATGATGAGCAAAAGAGAGCAAACAGAAGAGGGAGAACAGAACCTCTGGCAGTGGAGGTGGGGAACCCTCCCCCATCCCAAATAGAGTCTTGCTATGTTGCTTAGGTTAATCTCAAACTCCTGGCCTCAAGCAATCTTCCCACCTTGGCCTACCAAAATGCTGGATTACAGGAATGAGCTGCTATGCCAGGCCTGCTATATATTTTAAGATGTGTCTAGTTGTCTTACAAGGTGGCTGTCCTATTTTTGCATTCTCAGAAATGTACAAAGATTCTAATTTGAGGATCTTTACATGTGTTAGCTGTTCTTTTAGATAACTTCTTTTGTGAAGCGTCTAAATAAACATATTTAGAGACAGGGTCTTGCTCTGTCATCCAAGCTAGATTGCAGTGGCAATATCATAGCTCACTGAAATCTTGAACTCTTGGGTTCATTTCTTCTGCATCAGCCTCCCAAGTAGTTAGGCGTACTGGCACACTCCACTACAACTGAGTAATTTTTAATACTTTACCTCCTAAAGCACTGGGATTACAGGCATGAGCATATTTTTTATATTCTTAAAATAATCTTTCTTAATTTTTGGTGGAGTCTGGCTTACCATTTTTTTTTTATGTTTCATGTTATGTTCTGTTTAAAATATTTTTCTAACCTAACATACAAGATACATGTTTTGTTCTAGAAAGTTTTATGGTTTAGGCTCTTATGTTTAAGTCTATGATCCACTTTGAATTCATTTTTAGTCATGAGGTAAGTAAAATTTGAGGCTTTTTTTTTTATTATAGATGAATATCTTTATCCCAGTACTATTTACTGAAATATATCTTTTCTCTATTGAATTACTTTGCCATCATTGTCAACAAATTATTGAGAATATTGTAGGTTGATTTCAGGAATATATCTCAATGGAACAACATATATATGTACATATACAAAACATATATATATGTTTTTACTTTTATAATAGCACTGATAATTGCAGCTTTAGATTAAGTCTTAAATAAAATTATATATTTGCTCTTTTAAAAATTATTTTTGGATATTCTAGGTCCTTTACTTTTATAAATTTTAGAATCAGTTTCCAAGTTCTACTGAAATCACTAGTGGATATTTGGCTGATGCAATGAGTCTGCAAATTTCAGAAGACTTGTCATTCCAACAATACTGAGTCTTTTGACTCATTTATTTACATTTTGCTTAATTTCTGTAGTTTTTACATACAGGTTTTACACAACTATAATTAAATATATTCTACTGTGTCTTCTACTTTTATATTGTTAATGAATTCTATTTTTAATTTTGTTTGTATTTTTTATGAATATGTAGAAATATAACTAATGTTTGCTTATTGACCCTGTAGTATGATTTGCTAAATTAACTTATACATTCTTTATATATTATTTTGTATTTCTACTTAACAATATTATTTAATCAGTGAATAAAGTTGAGTTTTACTTATTTTTCAATCTATATTTCTTTTCCTTCCCTTATAGGATTAATTAGGACCTAAAGTATATACAATGAAGAATAGAAGAAGTAATAACAATATTTGTCTTTCTTTTTTTTTTCTTCACACTGCATGTCCACTTGATTTAAGTAATAAGAGTATATCTGATCATTCATTCTTTCACCATTAAGTACGATGTTGGCTGTATATTTTTATAAGTGAACTTTATTAGATTGAGGAATATCCCTTTAATTCCTAGTTTGTTAAGAATTTGTACATGCCCACACAAGACAAAAACTCAATTCAATTCAAGTTGAGGGGAGGGGGCAGGAGGGAGATGGGAGGAGGGAAGGGGATTGGTATTTCCCCACTTAATAGCCACAATGTAGGACACAACTACAACAGGGAAACAAAT
>CAUYPK010057492.1:0-53433 GCA_963574355.1 Loris lydekkerianus | reverse complement strand
ACTGGGTTACAGCTTTCATGTGAAAGCCCTAAACTAGTTGCATAGTAGGGGTGAGTACATTGGGTACTTTTTCTTCCATTCTTGAGATACTTTACTAAGAAGAATATTTTCCAGTTCCATCCATGTAAACATAAAAGAGGTTTTTGTTTGTTTGTTTGTTTTTTTGCGGTGTTTGGCTGGAGCTGAGCTTGAACCTACCACCTCCAGCCCAGCACCCTACCCCTTTTAGCCCATTTAGGCAATTTTTTAGCTATTGTATGTTGTAATTTTGAAGCAAGACCATCAAGAAGAAGACTTTCAAAATGAATAGATGTATTTTTTTATAAATATGTTAGAATTAAAGAATGATTTCTGAGATTACTTGAATATGTCTTGACAAAAGGAAAACCTTTTTAAAGTTGACTCATAAACAACATGATCAAAATGATCAAAATGAATAAAAAGGAAACTTGTCATATTTTTGTTAAAAATCCCCTTAAAGTTATGCCTTACTTAACACTTACTTCAGGTGTTACTGAAAGAATTTTGTCTCACATTCTCTAATGCAATCATCCATGCCTTCCAATCACTATGGTTGCACCATAGTATTCTGATTAATGGTAGTAAATTCATTTCTAAAGGACAAATGTCTACCTAAAATTAATTTTTATATGAAAATTAAGGGATAAAACTGAAAATTATATTATCTAATTAGTTTTATATTTTCACTGAAGTAAATCTTGCTCTCAATTCCCAGTGCAGCAGATAATTTCAAAGTTCTGTTAAACGTGGAGCAGCTGGAGGATGCCAAACGAATGTGTTGAATGAGTGCATTTTAGTGAAGTGTGTAGTATCTTTTTTTGACAGGCATGTAATGATAACACATTTTTTTTGGCAGCTGGGATCCCTAGGGCAAAGTAAAGCAGCAATAGAAGATAAAACAGACTGCTTATGCAATGACCATAAAACAGAAGGTATATATTGCATAAAAAATGTCTCAATTGGATGACTGACTTCAGCTGAGGTCATATTTTACAACTCACCTTCAGTCAAATGTTTTCAAAATTCCAGGAAGAATTTTAAATTCTTACATACATACATTCAAGTATATTTAGCTCTTTTAAGTTATAGCTTCTCAAATTTTATTCGACACATGACCAGATTGTCTTAAAACATTTTCCAAATAAAAAGATAATATAATTTTAGTAAGCATGATTTTTTTTCCTACTTTAAGGATATAAAAAATAGTATAGAGTTTGATGTTTGTTTCCTTAATTTGTATTTTAAATTTGATCTTGAATACACATACATAAGTTATGTATTTTCCTGTAAAAAAATAAAGATAGCATTCCTCCTCATCTCCCCCTGCCAAAAGCTTATTCTAGTCACTGACTTTGAAGAGTGACTTTTTTTAATTTTGCAGACTGAACTTTACTGGCAAAATAAAAAAAATACACACACAAAAAAAATACTATATCTCCAGGTCTGTGATGGACATGCTACCCTACTCCTCGGCTCTTTTCTTGCCATATCCAAAACCTGCTCTCTGGACCAGCAAATTAGATGAGTTCTTGAACTGGGCTTTGTGGGTTGTCACATCTTACTCTGTTCAGAGTATTTAAGTTATGAAACCTACATGTTTTATATATTAGAGAATTATATAGCTTATAGGATTTTCTTGGGGGATGAATATAATGATTTTTATTCACAGAATGCCTTATATTTAACAAATGTAAATTGTTTTTATGCCCATCCCTGGGCTTTCTATTCTTATCCATTACGTCTCTTTTTAATTGGCTTTAGTGTAATGTGCACTTAATTAACGGAACCAATCAACACGTCTAAGGTGTCCTGGTAGAGCTAACACATGTTTTAGGCAAGTTCAAAATATTGGTAACATAAAGTACTTTCAGTATATATACTAACTTGAGACATTATAGAAATAGGTAAAGTGCACTGAGTAGATGATGAAAAGTTTTAAAAGAATATCCACAATTTTAAGGTGACTGGTAAGAAAAATGAAGAACACTACCACTTATTGAGGTTATGATAGTAAATGAAAGAAAGATGAAGAAAACTAAGGGAAATAAAAATTCTTGTAGCAATAGTAACTCAAGCATAGGAATTGGTATTGAAAAAAATAATTACTAAAAATAGATGAAATTTTGAGATGTTGGAGTTGTTTGAAACTGTTTTAAACAAATTTAGCCATTTATATCTTTGGGAGATAGATAACTATATGTCTATTTTCATAAAATATTCCTAAGTATAAAGGTGCTACACATATTAGTGTGTTGATGCTGACTATATTTTCTAAATATTTGAATATAATATTTATTTGTGGCTATATTGATTTTTTATTTCTAATATTGATAATTTTTGTCATTTCTTTAATTTACTCTGTTCATTCTTATTGGATTTTTTCCCATTAAACTATTTTAAAAGAATTATTTTCTAAACTTAACTTTGTTGTTCTGGTTTCTCAGTTAATGTGTTATTTGTTTTGCCTCCTTCCTGTAACACTAATTTGTACTTTATGTGTCTTAACCTTAGTGATTCAAGTTCATTTCATTTAAATTTAGTTTTTATTAATAATAATATTGTGTGACTCTTAAACACTTTGTTTACTGTTCTGTCTGCTTTTTGTTTGCCTTTTGAATAGCTATGCTAAGTGGAAATATTATTTTTGAAATAGCCATTATATTTATATGGTTGCATTATTTCAAAGAGATGATGATAACATTTTATAACTAATTCAACAATTTAATTTTCTTGTAAATAGATAAGATGATCATACTATTTCAACCTACTGAACCAAATAAAAGATATTTTTAAATGCCAATGCTGTATTTGTACATGTATATTTATTTCATGTATTAATATGTAACTAAGCACTTATTATAACTATTATAATATAATAATATTATATATTACATCATATATTATTATATGGTATACATTATATATTATTACATATAATAGCATATTATATATTATAGTTATTATATATGCATATTCTTATAACATAATAATATAATAAGATGATAACATTATTATTTAACTAACATACTATTTCATGTATTAATATGTAACTACATTATTTAAATTTTATCATGAACTGCTATTAGACTGATCTAGTAAAAAATCATTTTAGAAAGGTAAATACTATTTACTAAGTTGGAGCTGGCTTAACAGTGGAAAAGCATTTGATAATATCTCCCACTATACTTCATTGTGTCTCATGATGGGTTTTATTTCAAGAAATGTTTTCACAAATTACTTCATACGAAATTCAGTTATTTTAAAGAACAACTTTTTAAAATAATAAAATATAAAAAGCTATTTTGCATAATATTAAAATAAATTTTAAAAGAATTCACACTAATGAGCTCCACATTTATCTCACTAAATTTAAAGAAGAAAATAATTTGAACAGTATAGATTATGTTGATATCACACTGAGATCCAGCAATGTTTGATAATTACCCAGTGTTTTCCTATTTTCCAATAGTAGCAATTTATTTATTTATTTATTTATTTAATTATTCTAGAGACAGATTCTCACTTTATCACCCTTGGTGGAGTGCTGTGACATCACAGCTCTTGGGCTTAGGCGATTCTCTTGCCTCAGCCTCCAGAGTAGCTGGGACTACAGGCGCCCGCCATAACGCCCAGATATTTTTTGTTGCAGTTTTGCCTGGGCTGGGTTTGAACCCACCACCCTCAGTATATAAGACTGGCGCCCTACTCACTGAGCAACAGGTGCTTCCCCATATTTTTAACTAAATGCTTATAAATTGTTTTTACAAGTACTGTCAGTTAAAAATTAAATTTTATTTTATGCATTTTCATAAGCTAAAAGAAGACTTAATAATTAATCTTTGCCTATATTAGATTAAATTTCTCAATTTTATTTGCCAATATATATGCCTCTCTAACTAAATTTCTCAAAAATTTGAGACTTCTAGAATTAGTTACTACTAATATTGAACTATCACACTTGATATTTGAAGTTCTAACTTGGGCTGGGTGGGGTGGCTGATGCCTGTAATTTTAACACTCTGAGAGCCAAATCAAGTGGATTGCCTGAGCACAGGAGTTTGAGACCAGCCTAAGCAAGAGCGAGACCCAATCTCTAAAAATAGCCAGGCATTTTGGCAATTGTCTATAGTTCCAAAACTACTTAAGAGGCTGAGTCAAGAAGAACACTTGAGTCCAATAGTTGGAAGTTGCTTTGAGCTATGACTCTATGGCACTCTACTGAGAATGACAAAGCAAAACTTTGTCTTAAATATAATAAAATAAAATAAAACAAAATATAAGTTCCAACATGTTCATAAAGAACATTTGCTCACAGATGCAAAGATTATATATTATAGTAAGAATTTAGCTAAATATAAAAAAATTGAATGTGGTATTATTAAATTAGAAAGCATGCATCCTTTCAAACACTAAGTCTTTGGCATTTTCAGGAAATAAAAGTTGGATAAGAGCTATGTTTAAATATTTTTATTACTTTGTCGGATAGCTTCATAGGTTATAGATAAATGTATATTTATTCTTTGAGATTACAGTGTTCTTAGTACTTTTTATTCATTTTTAAAGTAAAGTTGTATTCAGCACAATGATAGTATGCCATAGTAGCAGAACTCACTCCATAATTTGCTTGTTATTGGTCAAAAACTATCAGAAAATCTTGTATATGAGACTTAAGAAAAGAAGAAAATATCAGTGCTTTCTCTCCTCCTTGTAACCAAACCACAATCATTTGGGAGGTGGAGTAAATTAACACTTGCTTTAGGATGACACAAGATTGTATTTTTAAAAAATGTAATGAATCTGTCAAAGTTGTAAATGTGACATTTTTGATTCCTCCCTACCAAGAAAAAGAGCAGTTAATAACATAATTTTTTTCCTATTATTTATTTATTTATTTGTAGAGTCTCACTGTATTATGCTGGGTAGAAATTATTATGCACCATGGCATCGTATCTCACAGCAACTTTAAACTCTTGGGCTTGAGTAATCCTTTTTTCTCAGCCTCCCGAGTAGATGGGACTACACATGCCCACCACAACACACAGATAGTTTTTCTATTTTTTTTTGTTAGAGATGGAGTCTTGCTCTTGCTCTGGCTGATCTCAAATTCCTTAGCTCAAGTAATCCATTTGCCTTGGCTTCCCAGAGTGGTAATATTACAGGCATGAGCCACTGCGCCAGGCCAATAAAATATTTCTTTAAATAATTAAAGTCTATCTGCTTCTAAATAATGGCAACGTACCAGACTAAGATTGCTAATGAAAAGTACCTACATACATATGACATTGCTTATTTTATTATTAGTGGCATCAAATCAAAGTTTTGAATTAAAGAAGTTCAGCAAGAGAATGAAGATGTGATTTTAGGGAATATCAGGGATTATAATTTTTAGTTTGTAGTGGTAAAGAAGGGGGTTTTTATGAGCAGAGGTAAAATTAAGTAAAGTATAATAATGTTCCCTGGAAATCTCAGTGTGGGGGCAAAAATTGTGCGTGGCACAGAGCCTGTGTGAACTAGTAATGGTTAACACACTGGAACCACACATGCGAGATCTGGAATTCTTCTAATTCCTAAACACCTCTCATAAGAATGGGAAACTTTGGAGTAGCCAAAGCAAATAAAAACACATTTATGTTGTTTTTTAGAAAAGGAACTCGAGATAAGGAGAATATGTAAAACATTATTTTACCAATCTGGGTGAGATGAAACTAAGAATATGAAATGGAGCTGCACGTGAAGGGCTGGAAGTGGAGCAGCTGTTACTGCACATGCAGATCGCACAGGTGTTGGCTGTTAGTATCGCCCTGAAAAAGGAAGATGAAGTGAGAAATAAGAGACAGAGACACCCAGAAAATGGCAAGGGGTATCCGCCCCACTTCCAGCATTTTCAGCAATGCTTATTTTTCTTACTTCAACTCTCTCCTTTTCTCTTTCTTTCTCCACTCTTTCTCTCTTCCAGTCTTCTCACCCTTACTCAAACTTAAAACAGACATGTGTACTCATAACTTTTCTCATCTATTCTCACTGTATCTATGCTACCCTCATCCTTCAACTGTAGATATTATGTATATAGAGCGTACCTTTGTGCTTTTTTCTATTTAATTTATATCTCGTCTTACAAGACACGTACAGCTTTACTTGCTTATTGCTCCCACTGTAATGTAGTGGGAGCTAGATTGATGCAACCCATAGTATTCTACACTATGAATTTTTAAATATCAAATTCTATAGACTCTTCTTGGACATCTTCACATAAAGGTATGCTTGCTTTTGTAACAGAAAATCAGATTTCATTTGAAATTATATTAGTCTACCATCAAAATCATGATAGCATTGCTACTGTCTACTCAGTTTCCATATCCTCCATCTTATTGAAGAGATTCATAATTTTTAACTTTTACTGAAAAGGCAAAAATCTGTTGCAATCTTTATTGTCAGAACACCTTACAAGTATATTTATTTTCCACTCAAAAATATGATCATTTCTCACCAATGCAAACTCATAGATACCTATATTCACACACACTTATTCCACAAGCAGCTAATTCACTTTATTCTAGCTTTAGTAAATATTGTATATTCTTTTCCATATACTACTATGGTTCACCTGCAACTGTGTAGTTACCTTCAAATTATCATATAGATTTCATGGCATTTCTTTCTAAAATCTTATGAAATAGGTCTGATTTTGTTATGTTTTTATAAATCCATATATTTAATCTTTTTCTGATTTTTACAATATAAACTTTATATTTTTGGTAATTATTAATTGTACCTTTCCACTCTAAGATGGAATCTGAGACCTTTTTGAATATAAAGTCTGTTTTTAATTGACTCATCATTGTGTATTTTTTACATTTTCTTTTCAATTTGATTGCCTATGAAATTATAGTTGTACATTACAATTTTTTTTTAAACATGCAGGAATACAGACAAAAAAGGAAGAACAAAACTAAACAAAACACAAATGAGAGAAAATTAAAAAAAAAAAATCACTCTTCATTTTTTTTAAATCCCAATACCACTTAAAACACTAATGTATCAAGATAATTATTAGTAAATACAACTCTATGAAGTCAAAGTAGAGTGTAAATGATTATATAACTGCTTACTGTATGTAAATAGGAGGCTTACTTGTTCATTCAAGGGCTAACATATGTGTATCCTATCATCAAACTGCCTTTTAGTTTAGTTTTGAGCTACTTAATCAATTAGTGTCTATTTCCTCAGATTTATCTACTGCACCTTGCAAAACATCAAAATTTTGTTGACTTTTTTTTCTACTTTTCTGCCTCTAGAAATGTGTTCTAAATTAATCTAATTAACATGTCAAAATTAATCTCATGTTGTGTCAAAATACGGTTTTGGGAAAACCATATTTTGAAACTGCTTTAATCTTCCCCAATATGTTGTAATCTAATGTTTAACCAGAACCACTGGATCATATGGCTCAAATTATAGAGCAGCTTACACAGCAGCTTGGAGCTGATGCAGAGTCTTCTTGTTCTGGGCCCTACACTAAGCTAGCATGCTAAATGAGCGCTTTTTGGATCAGTCAGTGAATGGGCTGGGGTAACATAGCCAAATGAAGAATATGTTGCCTCCAAAATCCAAATTGACTCACTAGGCATTGTGCCTTTTTTAATGGCAGTGGAGAACAGATGTATGACCTTATTCTTTACCTTAAAAGGGATATCTTGACATACTCTACACCACTGAACTCCTGGAAATCTTAGTAAGGTGCAAGACCCCTGAATTTTTGCAGGATTTATTTTTAACCTTCTGATTAATGGATATCTTACCAATAAGTCTAGGGCAGTGGACTCTTTTGTTCACTAGGTCCAATCGGCATTGTTTTATCAACAAAATGGACCAGTATGATGCATTTGGTGAAGAAAAAAGTCATCAAGATCTCCACAAACTAAACTATGACTCTAGGCTAGAAAGTTTATATGCCTTTGAGGCAAAACAGTAAAGATGTATTGCTAGTGTCTCCAGCAGAAAGAAAATTTCCACTCGTGTTCCTATACACAAGGATGGAGAAAAAACATTTGCCTGATCTATAGCTGCATACCAGGTACCAGAAGATGTGTTAATTTGCATAAGTGATTAAACCACATCTGGTGCAGCAACTGCAATTGGAATCACCACTTGGTTGAGTTTATGATAATCCAGTGTCATTATCCAAGATTCATCTGTCTCCAGCAGAGGCCAAATAGGCATGTTGAATGAGGATGTGATGGAAATTAACATACCTATATCTTTAAAGTCCTTGATGGTGACATGAATCCCTGCCATTGCTTTAAGTATGTAGTATCTCCTTTCATCTGCTATTTTCCTAACTAGAAGAAATCCTAATGGCTTCTACTTGGCTATTGTAATAGACATTACTTCACAGATCAGGAAACCAATGGGAATTCTACGAGCTGATAAATGTATATGTTCTGAATATGCATTCTGGTATTGGGGAATAACTATAAGATGGGTTTGGGGACCCAGTGGACCCACCGTAAGACATACCTGAGCTAAGACTTAGTTATCTGTCCCACCCCCATAAACCCCTGCTCTGACTAGAGAGCCACAGTTGATGCTAGAGTATTTTGGAGTCAGTATCAATTCCGTGCCTATATCCAGGGTCTATTTTCTTGCATCATTTCACTCTTGCTCTCATAAATGGTTACACTTCCCTTTGGGAAAGGCTGGAAGAAAGAATAGCAGTATATATTTTTAGTAATGTAGAGGTATTCTCATTAGGTGAATCTCATTACAGAGCAAGGGCCTATAATTCTATAAACTTCATTCCTTTCCCTTTAAAAACAGTGATTGGCCTCATACCTTAGCAGAATCTGAAATGCTTGAACAAAAATTACCAAATTACGATGTGACCTAAGCCAACTATCATGAACTAGCTGACCCCACAAGCCATGAAGTCAGGTATGCACAGCAATACTCTGTCATGAGATGGAAGTATTATTTACATCATCAGGCCAGAGGAGGTTCTGTACACATGACTAATTTGCATAATGAAATGGTCTAAATGCCCAAGGCCCTTACTGCTTTCTTTCTCCCAGCTCATCCCCATGGCCTCATGGGGAGTTCTCTATGATCAGTCGACAGAGGCAGAGAAGATATAGCCTGTTCACAAATGTCACTGCAAAATAATCACGCTTTTTTTTTTTTTTTTTTTTTTTTAACTAAACAGTTATAGCAGTCTAGTTCCATTGTTGGATATCCCTGAGAGTGGTAAATTAAAACCCTCCCAATAATCAGAATTTCAGTTATTTAACCTGGCTGTGTACTGTGCTCAGGATAAGAAAGGTCCAGACCTTCATTGGGCTTTGGCTAACAATTTGGCCAAATGTTTAGGGATTAAAAAGGAATATGAATGGGAAATTCATTCTAAATAATCTGAGCAAAAGAAATATTTGTTTAGATCTCTATGGATGGAGGGAAAAAACAAAGATGTGTGTTCCATGTGAATACTCACGAAAGGGTGACCATAGCATATCAAGGTTTCAATAATCAAATGTATGGAACAACCTGTTCTGTGGATAGCAGTCACCTTCTTTCACCGGCCATACCTGTTATCACACAATGAACACGTTAACGAATTGGGAATAATGGCGAGGATGGAAGTTATGCAGGGACTAAGCAACATGGACTTCTACTAACCAATGCAGACCTGGCTGTGACCAGTGATGACTGCCAATATCACAGCAGCAGAGACCAATAATGAGCTCCTGATATGGCTCTGCTCCCCTGAGTGTTCAGCCAGTTACCTGTTGGCAGGTTGATTACACTGGACAGTTTTCATCCTGGAAAAAGTATCTCATACTTACTGGAACAGACATTTACTCTGGATATAGATTTGCCTCTCATGCTTGTGATGTTTCTGCCAAAATTACCATCTGTGAAGTTACAGAATGCCTTATCCACCCATAGTGGTATTCTACAGAGCATTACATTTGAATAAAGAACTCATTTCACAGCCAGAGGAGCATGGCAATGGGCCCATGCCCGTGCAATAAGTAGTATTACTATGTTGCCCACCATCCAGAAGCAGCTGGCTTGAAGAAAGAGCAGAATGGCCTTTTGAAGACTCAGTTATAATGCTCAGTTACAGTTAGATGGCAATGCCTTGCAGAGCTAAAGCAATGTTCTCCTGAAGGCTTATCTGATGTGAATCAGCATCCAATATAGTTGGTGGTTTCTCCCATGGCCAAGATTAGTTGATCCAGAAATCACAGAATGAAAATGGGAGTGGAACTACTTGCTATTATGCCCATTAGCCAACCAGCATAAACTTCCCTTCCCGTTCTTACATCTCCATGTTATGCTACTCCAGAGGACTTAGTAGCAGAGAGAAGAAAGTTTTCACCAAGGGACACAACAACGATTCCATTGAATTAGAAGTTGAGATTGCCCATTCTACCACATTAGCCTCTTTGTGCTTCTGGTTTAAGAGACAGAAAGGGTAGTTATGGTGGCTAAATCAAATAATACTGACTGCAAAGAGGAATTGGACTTGGAATACTTCACAGCTGAAGAAAGGAAGGGTACATGTGTAATACATCTGTACCACCTTTTAATAGTACCATACCTTGTGGATAAGGTAAATGGAAAACCATAACAACCCAATCAAGGCATAGCTTCTTATGATTCAAACTCTTAAGGAATAAACTTTGGGTCACCCCATCAGAGAAGGGCAATGACAATCTGAGGTGCTTGCTGAACACAAAGGGGGTGCAGAATGTGTAATGGAAGAAGAAAGTTACCAATTTCAGCTATAAAAATGTGACCAGTTGCAGAAATGTAGTTTAATTATCATGAGTATTCCTTATTTTGTTAAGAGTATATTTGTCTGTATATAAGAAGACTGACAATTAAGTTTGCAAACTATCCTAGAAAAAGTGCTACTACCTCATTGCTGAATATTCCCAAAGTAATGCCCTTGGGAAACTGTGCACTCATGCCAGTGCCTGGTCTGCCCTTCAATGCAACTTTCCACTCTTTCTGTAATGGCCACCAGAGTTTTCACCTTCTATGTCTTGAATATCATCAAAATGTATTCCTTTCAATATTACTTTTATCTTTGGTCAAAGAACAAAGTTGCAGGGGGCCAGATCAGGTGAGTAGGAAGGGAGTCCTAATACAGATATTTGTTTACTGACTAAAACTCTCTCACAGACAGTGCTGTGTGAGCTGGTGCATAGCTGTGATGCAAGAGACACATCTTTCTCATGTTAAGATTTTCCGTTTTCTCTACCAAAATTTACATCTTCTGCTATGCTTCTCACAGTCAACGGGGGATTTTCATGCACAATTTCATAGACTTTTGCAATGTTTTTGTCAGTTGTACTCATTAGTGTCTTTCCTGACTTCATCAGTGACACTTTCCCTCCCCTTAGGAAAAAAAAAAAGTTAATTTGTTTGTACACTGCCATTTTCTTCATGGCCTTATCTCTCTAAACTTAGAGTAACATGTTCCTGACTGCACTTCTACTCTTGCCAAGTGGAAATTTGGGATATTAAATATTTCAATTTGGAAATTTAATATTTGTTAATTGCTCTAATTCAACCTCTGACATTCTAATTCAAGCTTTGAATTATGATGGAACCCAAAAACATACAAAAACAATAAGGAATGCCACAAAACAAGACACTGCTGTATGTTAACACAAACACACCTGTGAGACATTGATATGCCAAGGTTATATAAAACCAAACAAGTTATTTGTACAGTTCTGACAATGTAAACACATAGTAGCAAGTTTATAAACTCATTTGTCAGACCCTATACACATTTACTAACCAAAAACATGTTCTCTTATCTTTCTCATTTCTTTATGATGTACCATAAGATGTATTGGCTTTATATTAGTATTTAAATACTATTAATTTTACATCATAATTTTTAGTCATGGGTTGTCAGGTGAGGGAACATCACTCTAAAATAATGTACCTTCTCTCTGGGGAAAATATCCGTGTGTTTCATTTGTAGAGAGAGGAATTTTATCATGTTAGACAGATTTATTATTAGGTAATGTCTTTATTTGGACATTAAATACAGTTCAAAGAGAGGTACATAGGTGCTAAGTTAAAATGGGATAAAATGGTGATGGTAAATTTTATGTGTCAACTTTACTGAGTTAATTGATGGCCATATAGTTAGCAAAACTTATGTCTGGGTATGCCTGTGACATTATTTTTGAAAAAAGATTATTTTGATTCATAGACTGAGTAAACAATACCTCATCCAATTCTATGAGAGCCTGAATAGAGCAAAATGGGGGGAGGAAGGAAAATTCTCTTCCTTCCTGAGTAGGGGCATGCATCTTCTCTAGTCTTCACACATTAGAGCTCTCGGTTCTTCAGCCTTCCCACTCCAGGTTTTATACCAGAGACAAATTTATGACCTCTCATTGTCATGAATTCAGACTTAGAATGAATTATGTCAGCAGCTCTCCAGTTCTCCAGCTTACAGATGGCAAAAGTGGGACTTCCCAGTCTCCATGATATTGTGTACACTAATAAATTCTCATAATAAATCTCTCTGTCACTCTGTCTCATCTACTGCCCCTAGGATATTCAATACAATAGGATATTCTGTTTCTCTAGAGACCCCTAAATAATACAGCAGGTATCTAAAACTTTAATTAGTTTTTTCTAAAACTTATGTAATGACTTGCTGTATAATCATTGGATTTTTTTTTTTTTTTCATGGTTTAAATTTCCTCAAGGTATTGATGTATTGATTCTGGTAAATATATTCTTATATGTTATTAATCCCCCCCAAAACTTTGTATTTTATAGTTTTTTCTTTCTCATTTATTTACATAAATATTCAATATAAATAAATGGGCATTATAAATGGCCTATAAGTTTGCCATGAGTGAAGAGATAGCAATAAAATAATAGCTCCATTTAGAGTTTTTAAAAAATTATTCTATTCCTTGGCACTTGGTAAACTACTCCTAATTCATAAATAGTTATGTCCCATACTTAAATACTTATAGTACTTATTTATAATTACCTATCATAGAGAAACCATTCAAATCCTAGGAAAAAAAATTATTTTAAAATGTTCCTACCAAATATTTGAAATATTTCTATTTTAGTATTTAATCAGATGTCTCAGAGTGGTTTCATAAATACTAACAGAAGAGGCCAGATGTGGTTGCTTACGCCCATAATCCTAGCACTACAGGAGGTCAACGCAGGTGACTAGCCTGACCTCACAGGTTCAAGACTAGCGGGAGACAGAGCAAGACCCTGTCTCTAAAAATATCCAGGTGCTATGACAGGTGCCTGTAGTCCCATATAGTTGGGAGGCTGAGACAAGAGATTAACGTAAGCCCAAGCATTTAAGGTAGCTGTGAGCTGTGAGCTGTGACACCATCGTACTTTATTGAGGTTGACAAAGTGAGACTCTGTGTCAAAAAAAAAAAAAAAAAAAAAAAAAATATAAAGAAGAAATTGTGTGGCCTCAATATTTTGTAAACTTATTTTGGATACAAATTTACAATAAAGTCGTCTTTAAAACATGTTTATGTTTTAAGCATAACACATTGCACGATTTCTAGTGACCTCAGAGGAGACTTAAAAAATATGTAAAGGAACTTTTTACTCAGATAAATTACACAATATAATAAATGTGATAACTGTTTCTGATCTACATATTTAGAGTAATTCCAATAAAAATGCCAACAAGATTTTGAAAAATAATTAAATAATTTAATACTAAGGATAATATGAAAAAATAACATGCCAGTAAAAACTTGAAAGGAAGAGAGGGACATGAATAAAGCTAACATTCCATACATGTAAAACTACTATGAATCTTACAGAATTATCATGGTGTCACATGGCACTTAACTAGATAAGTAATCCAGAGTAATTAATTTAAAGCCTTGGTTTTAACCCATTGCACATGGAAACTTAGGGTATTAGAAAAGTGTCATCTCATAGTACAGGGACAAAATGGTCTTGTCACTAACTGGCAATGGGGCAAAGAGGTAGACATTTGTAAAAAGAAAAGATATAAATTATTCTTACTTCATTCAATTAAGAATGATGCAATACACTTCAAATGTTCAATGTAAAAATGAACCTGTATAAATCATAAAGTAAAATATACATAGGGATTTCTCTGTGAGCTTCATGTATGGAAATTCTTTATAATTGAACCAAAGTTCAGAGAAAAAAATTATAATTATTAGTATATAATATTTTACATTTTATAATATAATGATAAACCAAGTAAATATTAGAAAACCTAATAGAACCAAATTGGATTAATCTGTTATTCATAACAAAGTGGTTATAAATAAAATATGATTTGTCCACACAAGGGAAGGACAAAGAAAGGCAAAAGATTCTATGACTTAAAAAAGATTCGTTTCTAATATTGTAAAGCACACTGTTAAGTACCAGAAAAAAACAAACAAGTATTTAAAAGTATATATAGTATAATTTTAACTATGTCATAATGTAGGAAATATGTAAGAAATTGTACACCTATTTTCCATTTGTGTGAAAAGAAATACAGTAAGGGAAACCAGAAACTAATGAGATCAAGCGGGATGGGCTGTGCGTGAGAAAAAGGAGAAATAAATGTGAGAATGGAAAAAGGGAGAAGAAATGAGCAGTTAGTGACACATCTCTGAGTATAATATTTTATTTAATTCTACTGCTTAAAGTGAAAGCAATGCTACTAATAGTCCAAAATAAATCAAATTTGAATACAAAGAGTTACAAGTCTAATGATATCACACACACTAACGCAAAAACTCAACACTGGAGAGAAAAAGAACCAAAGTAAACAGGCTTGGAACACAATACATTTTCCATATTTTGTAATATTAAAAAAAAATGCAGACAAATGTAGTGCAGTGTAAATTTTTTTCCCTAAGGATTATAGGTTAGCAGAACTATTCAAATTACTTTACTTATTGTAAAATTCAAAAATCAGAACCGAAATAACATCATAATGATGATGCATATAGATATTATAGATATTAAAATTCAAAAATCAGAACCAAAATAGCATCATAATGATGATGCATATAGATATTAGCCACGTGAAGAAAGTGATACTACCCTGAGAGGTAGAAGGATATGGAATGTTGGATTGTAGTGTGAGCTCAGAATCCAGGGTGTGGTAGACACTGGGATGTGAGCCAAAGTTGTTCTTCAATTAATTTAATGCATTACTCCATTTGGAAACTACTGGTAGACACCATTTTCTTGCCTTATCAATTATATGTCCACCTGCTAAAAGTGTCCTATCTTCTAAGATCATACTCCATTTTTGGAAGCCCATGTCTGATGACCAGTGTAGTATAGAAGGAGCTGAGCATCTTAGCCCTGTCAGGCACTTCTGAAGAGGACCTCTAGTGTCCTCTAGAACTCTGTAAGGAAGAGTTAGGCTATTTAAGGGCCTGCAATGCCCTTAACTTCTTCCTTCTGTTCCTATTTTTCCTCCTTTTTTTCCCACAAGTGTTTATCTGAAGAAAATTGTACACAATTAAGAGTAACAAATTGCACACAAAAATTCACCTAGGAATTGGCTTCCGAGAGAAGGCAATCTGTGACAGTTGTTTTGGGAACAAATTTTAAAAGAAAGCTATAATGTGAGATCCTTCACAATCTGGCTAGTAAGGAAGCCCCATCCACAGTAGCACATCTTACACAAGGGACAATACAACCAGTAACACTCAAAATGCTTTTGATATGTATAATGACATATAATGATGAAGATAATTCATTAACTTCTTACTGAATTTGAGAACTATGGAAGTCAGAAAACATACAAAAATATTTTTATAATGGCTATTACTAAAAACAACTGACCCCTGGAAGTATATAAGGGAAATCTGAGTCAGATGAACAGTTCATTGAATGATAAATGTTCAGCCAGATACTCTTGTCCGGGTAGTTCACATTGTTCTCATTACCTGTAATAAAAGGACCAGGCCTAGGTTGGGGGACAGCCCCCACACACTGTGAGTCTACTTCCTTTGGCCTCTACTTCCTTGGTGTATAGAGACCAAGGAAAATTATTAATAAGACTTGCAGAACATTAATATAGAGAAATAATAGACAGAGACAAAGACATAGGTTTAAGAGCAGTGGGGCTCGGGAGGTGGCACACACTTCTTTGTGGGCTTCCAGTATGCCTTCCCGAGTATCAGGCTAGCTCTGATGATTTATTTATGATTTATGTATTTTTTTTATTTCATACATCAGGTTACAATGATAAATTTTAGGAAAGCAAAGCAAACAATTTTATCATGATTCTTGCTGTGCTTGCATTTCTATAACTAGACTAACTCTATAACTGATTATGTTAATTGCATGGATTTGCTTACAATTTACTGATTTTTACTGTTTCAAAACATTGTGGTCTTCATGTGAACAAAGTCTTGATAAGGAAGCCAATTAGAGGCTGACTCAAGGACCAAATCTTAGCTGACCCACCACAGATGGGATGTTTTAATACTCTGACAGCCTTGTGTCCAAAGAGATAGACTCCTCTGGCCCTGTTAAGATGACAGAAGAAGAGAGATCTTTCTTCTCCTTATCTGGTCTGGAGCAAGTCTTCCTGTGTTGGACAAAGTTTAAAGAATCCACAATCTTAACTCCCAAAAAGCACTCTCCTGGGGCACACAGCCTCACCCTGGCAAAAAGCAGTTTCATGCCAGTTGCAGGGAGGTAGCTGTGAGGGGAGGGGAGATATACAACAAGCCAGTCTTTAGAATCTTAAATAGACAGGGTCTTGCGCTTTGCACTCAAAGCCAGGAAAATGTATCCAAATCAATCCTCCATTACTATGTCCCTTTGTCCAGACTCGTCTCCTATTCCTAATAATATTTCTAATCTACTAACAATTAATAATTGAATATTCAATTTAAACTTATAAAATCATTATTACTAGTAATGCAAGATATGACTCTTCCCTTAAGTATTCCCACATGCACTCTTCAGACCTAGAACTTAATCATCAGAGTTGCCAAGCTCCAAAAGTATTAAACTCCCAACTGGGGCAGGTCTATTATACCAAGTTTAGGACTTGAGTACAAAAGTAGAAAACACTGACACATAATGTGAGCCAAACATCTAGGCTGATGATTATCCCCAATCTGTTAACCATCAGATTTTTCTGAACTCACTGATCCTGAAAATGTAGCCTGACTCTCATTTCCATGAGCTAGTATTTTTTTTTCTTGTTTGAAGCTGAAGGAGAGGTTTCTTTCCTAAACAGACACAATGTTCTCCCACCCCAGCCCACCTCTCATTCTGTTCTGTCTTCTCAGAATAATGTCTATGATTAAGATTAAGCCAGAGTATAACTGAGCCAGTGATACGACTAAGATTTTACTGGATATTATAAGGGGACTATCCAAGGAAGCTGTAATATCTACTTAAAATATACCAATAGGAGCTGGGAGAATACACTTCAGTTTGAGAAGGTGGGACTGTGTGGTCTATCAAATTAGGGATAGTTTATCAAATCAGGAGCACATTTCTAGAACACATGATTTAAAAATCCTATACAGGACCCCATGCGATTATGCAAACTTCCTATGATGATTGTTCCTAGATGCACTGAAAAAGTGATATCCAATATTAAATACAGTTGATACATCAGAATTGTACCAACAATTTCCTTCAGACAAAAAGTGCATGGAATATTTAAAATGCCAAGAGAAATTGACATACTAGAATATATACATTATGTAAAGTTGGAAAACACAATAAATGCTTGTGTTCCATTAGAAACATAGGAAATACATGATTAAGACAAAAAATTATGCATTGATAAGAATGCATGGTAGCTCTCTTCTATAGGCAGAGAATGGTGATACTGGAAGTTGTTATGAAACCATGCTCAATGACAAAATGAGGACATTGATTTTATTCTTTTTTGTGTGTGAGTGTGAGTGTTTTGGCAGGGTCTGGATTTGAACCTGCCACCTCTGGCATATGGGGCTGGTGCCCTAGTCCTTTGAGCCACAGGCGCTGCCCTGATTTTATTCTTAATACAGATTAAAATATTGGTCTGCCACAGTTTCATGGATACTAGCAGAGGGCAAGATACTCCTGGATCAGAAAAAACTCATACTTACAACAAAGGCAGTAGGCAGTTAACATTAGGTAATTATCAAACATAAGCAAGTTAGTTCTTTGTCTCGAAGTAAATATGACCTCATTTATCACAACTAGTACCCAATAAACAATCCTGAGAAAGAGCCAGAATGAATGAGTAGCTATAGTCTTGCAATCTTGACAATTTCAACAATATGTGTAGAAATTTAAGGGACCCCTACTGGACTCATTCCAAATCATCAGTATGGAAGGAAAGACGCAAAAATAACAGATTCCAGATGTAATAAAATGACCTTTAAAAGTGGGAAGATCAAACCATCAGGTGAGGGCTTGATCCTCAGAGATTTATAAAGACAATTACAGAGATGCCAAGGTAGATAGCACCATTCCTCTAAGTTACTTCCTTTTGCTACCAAAATATCCTGGACCAAGACAATAAAAAAGCACAGGAAAAGTCTTAAAAGTTGGAAAGAAGTTGGCAGACTACCAATACAGCTGGCATTTTGAAACATAACTGCAATTGGTCTTCGATTTCTTTATTGGCTCCCATATATCACAGATAAGGTACTGCAGGAGCTTTGAATTCAGAAATAGCAATATGCAATCACAAATAGAAGCTCTGACTCTGCATAGAAAACACGTGGGAAAATGATGGCCGAACAAAACAGAAATCTTGATAATACCTGCTGTACTCCAGCCAAGCAATGATAGTAAAATCATCCTTCACCTCCACCCTTTGTTTCAACAAAGATGAATGGGGAGATGTATGTCTACCTCACCCTTCCTCCATCCCATGAAGGAATGAGATGTTAGAATTATCTTTCTGTGATTTTAAGGCCATCATCACAAAATTTCTTTAGCCAAAAATATTGATTCTCTTGAATCAAATGAATAGAGAAAAATTCCTGAAAGGTATATATAAGAGTTATAGAAAAAGAAATACATGCAAATTTTTGAGTTGAAAATGACATAATTACAACAGCCAACAAATCTGTATGAGTTCAAAAGCAGAGTGGAGACAATAGAGAATAGACTCTGGAAACTCAGTGAACTTCAGGTCAGATCGATTGAATTGATGCAATCTAAACACTACAGGGAAAACAGAGTAAAACAAAACATAAGACAAAAAGCACATAGTCTAGGCAAAAGCATGTGGGGTTGATAGAAATATTATAAGAAACAGTAGTTTAGACGTGTCTATCTACAGATTTAAGAATTTGAATGGCAAATAAGATTAACCTTAAAAAAAAATATGGCAAGGCACATAAAAATGAGCCCAAAAACACTTTCTAAAAAATAATCTTAGAAGCAGTAAGAAAAAAATAGCAAATTATCTATAGACAAAAAATATATTAAAACAATGTAATTTTCTTCTGAACTCTTCTATGTCAAAAGAAAATAGTATGGTATGATTCAAGTGCTGAAAGAAAAGAATAATCAGCTGTGAGTTATGTGTCTGGTAAAATTATCCTTTATGAATGAAGACAAAATAACACATTGTCAGTTGAAGGAAAACTAAGAAAATGTGTCAGTAGCATTAAAAAAATAGCTAAATGGAGTTCTGTAAACATAAAGAAAATGGCAACATGTTTGGAACTTCAGGAAAGGAAAAACTTTGAAATTAGGGAAAATAATATTCTCATGAGATTATAAATTATATTAGATAGTTGACATACAACTCATAAGACTATCAAATGGTGGGTACAATGTATGCCAAGGTAATTCTTAAAGTAATTACGTTACCAACTGGGAAAGATACAAGAACTGAAATAGAAGTAAGATTTTTATATTTAGTCTACTTGAAAAACAAAAACAACAGCAACATCAGTAGAGCATGTTAAATTAGGTATATATATTGCAATAGTTATAGCAACCATTAAGAAAAATAACTGTAATAAACTATAAATAAATAAAAAAGAAATCTAAAATGACATTCATGTAAACCACAAAAAGGCAAGAAAAGAGAAACAAAGAAACGAGAAACAGAGGAAATAAACAGAACAACAGTGAAGAAAGTTAAAAGAACATGGTGTCATCAAGTGCAGTGTATGTGAAAAGTCAACAAAGGTTCTACTTGTCAGAATAAATTAATGATAAATGATCTGGAAGCTAAGTGTAATCATGTCAGTAGTATAACTCCCTATCAAGATTTTTGAATCTGAGCTTATTTCTTGGACTCAGAGAATATTGACTGAGGAAAAATCCAGATCCCCAGGTGGAAGAATCTTATAAAATGATAGTAAATGATAATGTATTAATTACCATGATTGTGACCTATAAGCTATTTTTCAGCTATAAAAATATACTTCTCTTTAAACTCGAGAAATAGATTTAAACACTCCAATCTGGACTGAAAAGGAACAGAATTCTGTACAACTATCCTAAGAAAATACATTTGTAGAAATTTAACATGATACATGTGCTCAAAGAATCAGAAAAAAAGTCTGAACATAATTTGAGAGAGAGAATGAGAGAGATAAGAAAAAATGTGAGTATAAAAAGGAGTCATTCTTATACACGTTAACTTAAGTAAAGCACACATAAAAATGTGGTTTAGAAAGAAAATTTTTCATAAGAAATAATGGATTAGAAACATATTTATTATGTGTATGCTGACTTCCCATAAAGTATTCAGCCATGTAATATGGAAAAAAAAAATATATATATATGGCTGGATACTTTATAGACAACCCTTATATATAAACAGTATTTACTTATATACCTATTTTAAGTTGACATATGATAAATGAGAAATCATAATGTGTTATGTTTTAGAATTTCTTGGTGATTATAGCCTGAATTATTTGTATAATTGTTAACAAATGGAGGTTTTCTTTTAATACTGTATTTCTTCTACATGAATTAAATGGCCCTTATATTTTAATGGAGTGCTTTTTCTACCATTACATTCATTTCAGTTTTTATATCTCTATGTATGCATTTGTTTATATCAGTATAATAAATGATTTCTTTTTTCATTCACTAGGTAATATCCTTTTTCTGTAATTCATAGCCCCTTCAAGCTGGTACACTGTCCTTTACAGATGTGACAATTGTTCTTTGGATTACTTCTTTATTTTCTACAATTACAAGATGTTTTAGGTTTATTTTGTGTTAATATTGTCTAGCTCTGGAAGTAAATACTTCTTTTAAGGGCACGTTTCTTCTTTGTGAAGAACGATGCTTAAAACCAAGGCTGATGGATATTTGTGCTCACTGCTGTGGAGGTGTCACTGCTTCTTGGACATCTTGCTGGACTGAGGCCAGAGGAGGATGCACGTAGTCACAACCGCCATTCCTACACGTATGTATGTGTAGCCGCTCATTTCAAAAACAGCAGAATTCATCTACATCTACTGTTCCATATTTATATTTCCATTCTCTGGCAGTGAAAACAAACAAACAAAAAAAAACAATTATTTGATATATATTTACTTATTTGCCAGTTTTTTGTTTCAAAATTTTTAGACCCTGGGTCTGTGAAAAATGAAAGTATAATTAGAGCATATATGTGTGTGTGTATGAATATATAAATTTTATCCTGAATGAAAATACATATTAGATATTGTGCTCAAATGTTAGTTTCCCTGCCCCTCCCAACCTTCGTTCTTATTAAATACTTCACTTAAAATACAGTTTGCTTACTCTGTTCCTCTCTGTATTTCATTTTGAGGATTGTTTCTTGTTTCTTATTATCATTTTCTTTATTGAGAATGTCAAAAATTGCTGTCTTAGTTCAGGCTGTCGTAATAATGACCATAGACTGGCTAACAAAATTAATTTATTTCTGAAAGTTCTGGAAGCTGGAAGACCAAGATCCTGGTGTCAATGTGGTCACTTTCTAATGAGCACCCTCTTCTGGGGTGCAGACTTCCTGCTTTTGGTTGTATTCTCTCTTGGTTGGAAAGCGAGTTAATTAGCTCTACAGCTTCTTCTCTGAAGGATACAACCCCAGCCTCATCACTTAATTATTCACAAATGTCCCAACTGCAAATATTATGGACACTGGTATTAGTTTTACCAGGCGAATTTTGGGGGAACACAACCATCCTGTCCACTATAATTGCATTGCAAAAGCCAGAACTATGTAAAAATCACCAGTCAGAAAAGTGATTGTCACCTCATTACTTTTATCATTTTCAATCAGTTTCCTTCCATCTTCTAGGAGTAACCAAACTCACTAGGCTATTTTTAATCCTCCCTGGTTTCTTTCTGCAATAGTATTGTTACAGGACAGGGCACTCCAGGAGGACCAGCCACCTTAGCCCTGATGGTGTTGGTGCAGTGCAGCCAGCAGTGGAAGCCAGCAGCTGAACCAGTGGGCTTGGGTTGGACATAGGAGGCTCCAGTAACCAGAGGGGCCAGACAAATGCTGGGGAGACACACCAGCCCCTTAGGTCTCCCTCCCCTTGCACTTTCTGCTCAATGGGGAACCACACCTTTTCTAGGCCTGGTCAATTTCATGTAAGTTTCCTAGGCCTGAATGAAAGGGATTGTAACCATTCATTAACTGAGTTCTGGCCACACACTGCTAAATTAAGGCTGATGTCAAGGCTGATGTCACTTTAGAAGACCCACAGGCTGCCAAATGTAACAATTGAGTTCCAGCTAAATCTGGAGAAAGACATTCAGAGGGAGCTTGTTCCCTAACCTGGGTTCTCTCTGGCAGAAATTTTGGCATTTTTTTGTATTCTTATCTTTTCTGTAAATAAATCCTGTCTTAACCTCTGATCTGTGGTCGTGGATTCATTCTTCCAAGAACCAAGACCAAGAACTCTTGAAGACAAAACTCTAGTATCAATACTCATATACCTGCATATTTTACTCTCCTTACTTTTACCTCCAATGCAGTGAAAATGTCTTTAATACAAAGGATAAAAGTACAGATAGTGACGAAGTTAAAAATGACTATGTCGTGTGGGCAGATCAATCAATATTTTCTGTCAAAATACTATTTATACTGAGAAGAAGATGAAGACAGAAAGTCCTATGAAATACAGATTCTGTCTGTGCCTCCGCAGTGTTGACGTTTGCTTTCGTATTTGGGATATTTAGATGTTATATCTTGCTTATTGTTTTGCTTCATGATAGATACTATTCTGTCCGTGCCTCCGTGTTGACGTTTGCTTTCATATTTGGGATATTTAGATGTTATATCTTGCTTATTGTTTTGCTTCATGGTAGATACTATTTATTATTTTATATCATATTGATGCAGGACAAGGCAGCACCATGACCTGCTGCCTTAGCCCTGGAGGTGTTGATTCTCCTACAGATTGAGGAACCAGCTTGCTGCAAGCTGGGACACCTGCATGGGAGATACTGGTGCCTTGCTGTATCCTTCGCCTGGCCTGACTGGTCAGATGGATGGGCCTTGCTGTCTCCTCAGTGGCACTTCTGACTGGTGGATTTTCTGTCAGTTTCCAAGGCCTGAGAGTTCATTGGACAGTTGGCGGTAACTGACAAGACTCACACCCTAGCAGAAGGACTCCCCTGCCACTATATAAACCCCTGAGCAGAAAGGCTAAGACAGACCTCCAGGAAGGAGCAGGAGAGCTTGTTCCCCTCCTGGGTTCTCCCTGCCAGGAGGTTTGGTTTTTGTAGTTGTCCTAATTTTTGTTTCTGTAAATAAATCCTGACTTACCACTGATCCTGTGGTCCATCGATTTATTCTTCAATTCTCTGTGACCAAGAACCTGAAATTCTGGTATCAATATAATGAAATATATATTTTAGTGTATTTTTGATTATTTACTTAATGCTTATAATTCTGTAAAATAAATACTATTTCGTTAAAACCACTTTTTGAAAAATTCCTGAGTTCTCATTTACATCAGCGTTTCTTGATATTGTAAATCACAGAAATAGGTGATTTAAAGCTAAAATCTACTTCAGATTTTATTATATGACTATATATTGTCATGACACATAGAAATTGCTTGTTTTACAGCAAATGAAAATGTAAATTTTAGTAACATAACAAAGAGACTTAAGGTAGTCATCAAAAACATATCTGTTGAGTGATTTTATGTGATAGAAAAAGAGCTGAACATTAAGTGAAAGGAGATGAACATATATCATGAAAAATAAAACATAATTTAAAATAAAATTAGAGTTAAAATAATTTTTATTGCTTAATTTTAAAATTTTAATACACATTTTTATATTTACTTTTCCATTGCTCCATTTGTACTCTACTTTTCTCTGTTTTGCCACATACATTTAATTAACCTTAATTAATTAATTATCCTTTAATAATAAATTATCCTTAATTATTAAGGATAATAATTAATTATTAAGGATAATGATTATCTTTAATTAATTATTAAGTTATTGAATCACATACCCTTAGCAATAAATGCATTCAATAAAATATGGTATTTTTTTATATTCTTTGGGACATCAACCTGTGTTGATGATCAAAACACCAAAGTTATCTAAGTTTGTCTCTCCCACCTGGTTTCTCTGTGGTATGGCAATTTATTTGAAATAGAATAATTTGTTTCTATGGATATTCCATTTTGAATTTTCCTTTGCTCTTATAATTTTTATTTTTTTAGTGGGTGAATCATACTGTTCTTTGTATTTTCTATATACATATACATATACATATATATTTTCTATATACATATACATATACATATGAAACCATGTTCATAATTTATTGAAGTTTAACTTTACCTTAGGTTTTGAAGCTTAAACTTTATAGTTATTACTTCCTGTTTACATATAGAAACCTGTTTGATTGAGGATTTGGAGATTAAGAGAATGACATAAATTTTCTGATGTATTACAGTGCTTATGAATCAGAACAAGAAAGTAGGCCATATGAGGCCATATCCCATGTACATTCTATCTCCCAAATTGCTCCTCTATTTGTGATCCCCGTCCAGATACCGCAACACCTCACGTAGATTTTTGCAAAAGTGCCCGTCTGGCATACTTGGTGATATCCTACCTCTCCCATGGTCTTTTTTTCACAAAGCAACCAAAATGACGTACTGGAAAACTGAAGTTAGGTCATGTCTTCTCTCTGAATTCCAACACTATTTTCCCTTTCCAATGGGAACAAAATCCAAAGTATCTAAATGAATTAAGATTTCTCCATAACTTTCCCACTTCAGCTTTTATGGTTTCATTTTCTAACATTCTATCTCGATAACCGATAATAGCAACCATTGCAGTGACATTGCTAGACACCAATGGGATTCTCTCCTTTAAAGCTGTTACTATTATTGTAATGTTAACCCTTTCTCAATACCCTCATGTTTTTTCACTCTCTTTTTAAGTACCTTAGTTTATTACAAGTCACATTCTGACCACAGTTTTCCCTTTATCCTGCCCCAGCATTTCCTGTCCCTCCACCCTGTTTATTTTTCCCTGTAGTATATGTTATTGAGTGGTATAGGTTAAATGTATCCATACAATTCTCCTGTTTCCTCAACTAGAATCCCTGCAAAGAATATAGTGGTTGTATGCACTGCTATAGTCTCAAGACTCATAATGAACACTCTTCTAACAAAACATTAGACTTTTAAGGCCCAAAGCTGTTTATATGCTATCAAACGTGAAGTAGAATTAGTTTAATTCTCTGCCTTAGGAATATCATAGAAAAGAAGTAGACTAAATAAGGAAAGAATGCACTAACATCTGTTATTGAATTGATTCTAATTATACTAATGAAACTTAATATTGTCCTTTTCTACCATGCAGATAATTACATAATAGCTTATTTGCATACGATGATATATAGATGTACATTAATGCAAATAAGAATCTAACGAAAAGTCACCTGCATGTGAATTATTGTGACCAATGAATTGCATAAGACAAAGAATTTCAAAAGTTTTTAAAATTAATTTCTTGCAATAAAAAAACAGCAGATGTTAATGCAGCATTCTATTGCTGAGTGTCTAGCTCAGAACTGCAGACTATTATTGTGTGAATAGCTTTCCTTAATATGGAATAATGAGGATCTTTTAGAAAACAGAAACTGCTACGTATTTAATAGATATTTGTTCACATCTAGTTGAAAGGTAAAGTTGAAAGGAATGATGTTTAATAGCCTGTGACAAGTATTTAGAATAAAAGCATGTCATGAATTACATTACACCCGTGTCAATGCTTACCACTGATAAATTTAATATAAAATTCCCTTTATCCCTATTGATTGACAAAAGGAACAGTAAATGCATTTCATATAAAATCCACCTTGACTCATCAATTGGAAGCATTTCTCATCTGCTGAAATTTGACCTTTGCTAATACAAAGTGACAGATCTCAGCTTGGCATTTCCTTCCTTTTTTCCTCCTCCTGCTCTTCCTATTCTTGTCCGTTTTCTCCTCTTACTTCTCCTCTTTCTCTTCCTTCTCTCTCTGCTCCTCCTCTTAGTCTCTATCTTTTCTAAAATTTGTACTTTTCCAATATAACATGTCAGAAAAAAATGGTGGGGGGAAGCCAAAGAATTGGCAGAGGGAGCATAAGGAAAAAATATTAGTCTTTATTTTCATAGCATTTGAAGATTTGGTTTGATATGTATTAACACCTTATATCTGCTATAGAGTGTTTTCAAAAGATAATCACTTTTTAATTTACTCATATGACAAAATGAAAGATTTTATCATTTATACCATTTCAACAACAGTTATGATTATTAAAATATGGAAATTTTAAGGCATATTGTGCATTTTCTTTCCTAGTTTGGGATACTCAATTTTGTTATGAATAGTGAGAAAAATAGGAAAAGTAAAGCTTGTAAGAAAAGTTAAATACAGATAAACAGGGACCTATTTGGTTATGAAGTACAGATGCATGAATAGGATATGTTAAGTACACTTAAAGGGTTAGTAAATGACATAAAAGACTTAGTTTCTGTGATTTAAAAGCATGGAACCTTAAATGTAAAGTAAATGTAAAGTTTCTTAAATATAAGAAACAACAAAGATAGCAGTAATACACAGTTAACTTCGTGAAACAAAAAAGAGTATCACTTTTAGATAGAAATAAATAAGAAAAAAGCAATCATGATTATAGCATTCCTGGGCTGTTCCATCTCCCCTAAATTGGCCAGCCATTGGTGACACTCAGTATGGAGCCATTCTGTGCATATGTGCTCAGCCCCAAAAAATACAGATAAAACTTATAACTGTTCAGCAAGATAATTGGCAAGCTATAGCTATTGGCAAGACATATTTTCACCTATTTTTATGTAGCATTTCAATATAAGATGTGTGTGTGTCACTGGCCCAGGCATCTTTCATCTGTTGAGGTTGCCGTGCTGAAACCTCAACTTTGGTCCTGGTAAGCAAACCATCTGTGGTGAATGTGACAGTGGAAGTATAGGGAAAGGGGAAAATAGATGAGAGACAGATCATATAGAAATGTAGAATAACTACCTTACCATGGGTATATTAACCTTACGACAGGTACATTTATTATATTTTTCTCCTTGTTTCTCTTGGTGCATTTCAAATTATTTTGGTAATGTCTGTGTTTGGTCACCTCGAATTGGTCTGTGAGTGACTCTGTTCCATGACATGTGGGATAGTTCACCTGGTGTTGTATTTGGAGGCGACCACTTATTTAAGGTAATGCCCCACATTACAAGGCATGGCTGCCCTTAAACGTTGGAAAAAGTGCAAAATGTGTTGGGCCACTTTTTTGGACTCTGACTGGATTCCATTTTCATGTATGTTTCTTCACCCCACTCAGGTCAAGGGGATGTTCCCACTGAGAACTCTTGCCTCTAATGTATGTATTATGCAGTAGGTGTCTGAGATTGAAATTTTGAATCCAAATGGTTCTAAGATTAATACCAGTGTCTACAAGTGCCCTTAACCCTAGTTTTATCTTCATAAATGACTTGTTTTTAAAATAGATACAAAAAAACTTGGTCATTTTGGCAACTTTGTCCACCTGCATGTGCTCCAAGTTCCTCATAGTTTAGGAGGGATCCAGAATGGCTTGGAGGCCAAGGCTGGCACTGATCATGGTGCTACACCTAAGCCTGGCAATGAAGGGAGCCCAATATTCTCAAATTCAAACCTGGCTTTTCAGTACTTCAGGAAGGTACATTTGTCAAAGTACAACATAGAATATACTTTATTTCACAATCTTTTAACATTTAAGTCTTTAAACATATGGCATGTGGGCTGCCTTTTGTACCCAACCCTCCTGAGAGTGTTATGGCTTGGTCTGCCTTAAAGTCTTTATCTATATAAAGATGGAAAATGTAATAGCATTCAAAAGCAAATTATTTTTCTAAGCAATAGCAGAACTTTGACTAAAGTATTACATAATTTTCAAATAATTTTCCTTCCCGAGCATTTTGGTTTTTTGAATTTTGAAAAATACTGCAATAAAGGTAGCAGGTAGTTAAAGACAGTGAAATAGACAAAATGAAGTAATGGAAATTTTAGGCAGTTTAACTAGCAAGAATGTTTTCTGGCACAGTTAAATATGTCAGTGAAGCTTCCTAGAGCAGGGGTGATGTTGGAACAGTACATGACTAGACTTTATTACAGATACATTTCAGTTGGTTTAGAAATCAAGTTATATTCTAGCATTTGGGCCAAACAAATCCAGGATAAAGCTTAGTTAATCTGCTGAGATTGCTATTTGTTATGAATTTTATTAGTTACCAATTCTTTCTTACCAGCTTATCCAGTTAATGTTATTTAATATTTAGAGAAAATGATTGTATGTATTTATCATGAGTATTCAATTATACAACATATAAATGTACGTATAGCCAACTAATTTTCCAAGTGTCTCCTGAAGATGTTGGACAATATGGTCATGTTTATAAGACTCTTTTTTTCCTGTTAACCAATCTTTACTAAATTTTAAGAATTTTCTCCCTTTCCATAATGTAATTTATAATTTCACCACATTTGGCAGATAAAAAAAAAATTGCAAACCAGTAAAAAAAAGCATAACTTTATGCAAAGAAAGAAATATTACTTGAAGCATAAAAGAGATCTTTCAAAATAATGAGTGTTCAAAATTTTGTAATTTTGCATAGCCAAACACAAAAGTCACATCTATGAAAGAAAAGTAAAGAAATGATATTTTACAGAATATTTTTTAAAAAGTTATATCCTATCTTTAAGAATTTCTAAAAAACCATAAATATAAAGAATGAATAAAATTTTATACTACATATATGGCCACAAACACAAGTATTTTACATTTCACAAAACTTTTTAAGCACTCTGTATAAATATAAAAATGTAAGAAACTTTATTTCCTACATTTATCTCAATTTCCAAGGGACAAAATAGAATAAGAATAAAAAGAGAGTAGGAATAAACAAGAAAGACAATGTTAAAATCATGCTATTTGAAAAGTGATATTTTTTTCTTCTTTCTTTCCAATTTGAATGCCTTTTTCCTTTCCGATTGCTCTTTGCAATACTTCTAGGACTATGGAACACAAGTGGTGGAAGTGGCCACCTTTGTCTGAAGCAGATCTCAGAAAAAATTCTCAGTTCCTTTCCATTGATTAAGACATTCGTTAACTGTGGGTCTTTATAAATTCCTCTTAAGTAGGTTAATAACTTTACCTCTATATCTAAACTGTTGAAATTCTTTATGAAAAATTAGCATTGAACTTTGTTGAATGATTTTCAGCATCAGTTGAGATGATCATGAGATTTTTGTCCCTTAGTCTGTCCATGTGATGTATCACATTCATCGATCTATGTATCTTAAAACCGCCTTACATGCTGGGGATAAATTCCACTCAATCATGATGTATAATCTTCTTTTAATGGATTGTTCAATTTTAATATTTTGTTGAAGTTTTTGTATTAATGTCCATCAGAGATATTTATTCTGTAGTTTCTCATGAGTCTTTTGGCTTATGAAGCAATGTAATCCTGGACTTACAAAATGTTTTAGAAAGTATTCCCTCCAGCTCTGTTTTTCAGAAGAGTTTCAGAAGTATTGGTATTCAGTTTTGAAAGTTTAGTAGAATTCATCTGTGAAGCCATCTGGTCCTGGGCTTTTCTTTGTTGGGAGGTTCTTAATTACTATTTCAATGTCTTTGTTATTGGTCTGTTACGGCTATTTATTTCTGATTCAACCTTGGGAAGTTGTATTTTTCTATGAATATATGCATTTCCTCTAGGGTTATCCAATTTGTTGGTATATAATTGTTTATAATAGTCTGTTATGATCCTTTTTTATTTCTGAGGCATCTGTTGTAATGTCTCCAAATTCATCTCTTATGTTATATATTGAGTCTTCTCTCCTTTTTCTTGGCTTATCAGGCTAAGGGTTTGTAGATCTTTTGATTTTTCTATTCTCTATTTGGTTTATTTCTGTTTTAATTTTTATTATTTGTGCTTATGTTAATCTAACATTTAATTTTTTTTTGTATAGTTACATGTAAGACTTTTAAGATAGGTAAATAGCCAAGAAGCAGAGGATCTGTCTTTTTTCCAAGACGAAAATGACGCCTACACACACACACACACACACACACACACACACACCCACGGGCTTACATAGACCATTATATACATATGCACTGACTTATGTAAACAAGATGTGCTTCCCTTAATTCTGTAAAATACAATAGTGAGTGCTGAGAATATGAGGGTATGTGCAGCTTTTTTGTTTGTTACCGTTTAATTAATTAGAGAACTTTAAATTTCTGCAATTATTCCTGTTAGCTTGTAAAAACCTGATGGAGAACAAATGAACCACACAAGATAGTGTTGCAATACATTCTGTACTTAGGAAATCCCAAAATTTAAAGTTTTGTTATCTTGCTAAACATTTTTTTTCTAATTTTTTTTTTTTTTTTTTTTTTTTTTTGAGACAGAGCCTCAAGCTGTCACCTTGGGTAGAGTGCTGTGGCATCACAGCTCACAGCAACCTCCAACTCCTGGGCTCAAGTGATTCTCCTGCCTCTGCCTCCCAAGTAGCTGGGACTACAGGCTACACCACAACACCCAGCTATTTTTTTGTTGTAGCCTTCATTGTTGTTTGGCGGCCCAGGCTGGATTCGATCCCGTCAGCTCAGGTGTATGTGGCTGGCGGCTTAGCCGCTTGAGCCACAGGTGCCGAGTCCTAAACTTTTTTTTTTTTTTTTTTCGTAGCCAAGTCATTATATTCAAGCATTATTTCCTTTAATCACTATGAATAACTCACAGTTTCACTATTTCATCAAATCAACCTTATCATCATATGAGAGTGCTCTTAATGATTAAATAATATTCTCCTTCTCTTTCTTTATTTTATTATAGTTTTAAAATGAAAAAAAAAAAAAAATCACCTAACATAATGTTCTTCAGTTCCTTCCATGGTCTTACAGATGACAGGATTTCATCTGTTTTATTGCAGAATAATATTTCACTGTGTATACGCATCTCACGTTCTTTATTTTCCCACTGATGAACTGTTAGGGTGATTCTAAATCTTGGCTGTTGTGAATTGTTCTGCAATAAACATGAGAGTGTAGATATTTTTCTGATGCTCTGATATATATATATCAGAGCATCAGAAATATATATATATATATATATATATATATATATATACATATATATATATCAGCCTTCCCTAGGTATATATATATATATATATATATATATATATACCTAGCAGAGGGAAGGCTGTGGCATATTATAGTTCAGTTTTTACTTTTAAGAAAACTCCATACTGTTCTTTCTAAGGATTGCACTAATTTATATGCTACCGAGAGCATGCCTGGTTTCTCTTACCTCTGCATTCTCAAGAGCATTCATTACTTACTTTTTGATAGGAGCCATTTTAACTGGGGTGAGAGGTTATCCTCATTGCAGTTTTGATGTATATTTCTCTGTTGACTAGTGATGCTGACAATTTTTTCTTATATCTGTTGGCCATTTATATGTCTTCTTTTAACAAATGTGTATTCAGATACTTTGCTCATCTTTTAAAATAGTTTATTTGATTTTTAAATTCAGTTATTGGAGCTTCTTATGGATTCTAGTTATTAATCTCTCATCAGATGGGTAATTTTCAAATATTCTTCCCCTTTCTGTGGGTTGTCTCTTCACTTATTTAGCTGTATCTTCTGCTGTAAAGAAGCCTTTTAGCTGGATGTGACCCCACTTGCCTAATTTGCTCTGGTTCTTTTGCTTCTTTTGTCATATTACTCAAGAAAGGCCAATATTACATATTCTTACTCTTACATGGTAACTAAATATTAACATAATTGATCTGGTGGAGACAGAGAGTAGAATAATGGTTACCAGAGGCTGGGGAGGGTAGCAGAGAAAGCAGGATAAAGTGGGGCTAGTTAATGGGTAGAATGAGATAGAATGAATAATACTTGCAGCACAACAAAGGGACTACAATTAACAATATCTTAGCTTATATTTTAAAATAACTCAAAAAGTGGAATTGGAACTTTCCTAATGCAACAAGATGATAAATTTTTTTGTTGAAGAATACTCCAGTTATACTTTTGTTAATTTAGACATTATATACTTATATAAAATCATTATGTGCACCCTAGAAATACTGTATAGACAATTATTATGTAACTATAATAATTAAAAATAAAAATAAATAAATAAAATCAAGACAAAAATTACATTTTTTTTCCAGTGGCAAGACAGGATTTTTATGAGAAATTAGAAAGAAATACAGAAGCAAAAGACACCAGAGCTTCTGGCGGGGGTGGGGGAAAATTACATTATTGATAATTGTTTTAGTTACTCTAAAATTGAACCCCCTAAAATGTTTACTATCACAACCAAGTTATTTCAGATTATTTGGATGGTGATGGTGTTCTTGTTTTTATAAACTATTCTACAAAAGAGATATTATGGTACATTTCAATGGCCAAACTTGAAGGACTTTGGAAATTAGTGTAGAAATCTACAGAAAACAAACAATAATTGTTTCATATACACTGTATATATGCTGTGTGTATATAAATATATATATACATATGAATATATATAATATTATATATATATAAAACAAAAATGTAAAGGTGCAAAAAACCTAAAATTATAGTTTACAAAAATGAAAATAAAATTAAGTATTTTCTCCTGAAATATGGTTTCATATTTCATATTTCATATGAAGGTAGTACAGAATATATTAATGATGCCTCTTAAAATCGAATTTATTTCTTATTATAAAGCAATGAGCTATGAAAGTATTTCCACTTACCAATGCAATTTGCAAATAGGATACACAGAAATAATAACTTGATAGGTTAAAAATGAAAGTACTGAGACATAATTAGATAATAGACTCAGAATTTATGAAATCATACAGATCAAAGTAATTGATGAAGGAAATCCACAATTCTGCTTTTTCTATCAGGTATTCAATATCTGTGTAGTCTGAGAAAGGCCGATATGCACATAATGTTTGAAAACATAAAACATACACAAATGTTAAAAAATTACTCTCCTCATGCTTATTATGTATCATATTCTCAGTCCTAGCTCTGGTGAGACTTGGGTATGACAGCTGAAAAGCCTAAAGTTAAATTGTTTCTCTCAAAAAGAACAACAAGCTGTTATATATCAGAACTGTTGTAAGTCAAGAGCTAATGAAGATAATTTTAGCATGTGCAAAATTGCAAACCTAGTACTGTCTTCTAAAAGTTATATAACATGGTGCTATTTAATTAAAACAATTTGGGCTAAAAATCAGCCTAATATGGCGACCTATTTGTAGATCTGATATTGTATGTGGCTTTCTGCATCCAATGAATGACAAGATTCTCTTACATGCCTTCTGGGGAGGTAGAACTCTGGGACTGGCTCTGGCCTAGGAACTGTCAGCAGAAAGGATATATATAATTTCCTGTAGATTGGAGTCTTTAATTGAGGAAGCAAAAGGGACAATTAGGTGAGGGGTGTATGGAAACTCTTTGTAACCTTGGAAAAATTTTGGATATCTAAACGTATCCTATAATTCGATTTTATTAACTTTTAAATGGTGTAAATCAAGTTCAATAACGTTTATACTGACCAGGAGAATTTATACCAGAAATCCAGTTTTTTAAAAATTGGAACATTTGTAAAAACAGTTCACAGTAATATAAATTTTTTTAAAAATGGACGTCTCAATGCAGAAAAAACATTTAACAATATTTGAAAACTTGTTTTTAATAAAAACTCTTAGCGACTTAAGAATAAAAGGGAAATTCCTCTACCTCCTAAAAAGAAAACTACATTAATACCTGTAGCCAACTTCGTACTTAATGGTGAAACAGCGACTGCTTTTCCCCTAAGAAGAGGAGGAGCAAGCCAGGAATGTTGACGGATTCTCACTACTTTTATAGTGTTCAGCCACTATAATAAGACAAAGCAAAATAAGGGGGGGTGAGGACAAAGGAGGGCGAGAGGGGCGAAGGAAGGAAGGAACAATCATTCAGGAAAAACTAAAGCGTTTTTATTTTTTTACAAAAATAAATCTGAATCTACAGAAAAGCTGCTAGAAACTTGCAGTGTACAAATGTGATAGAAATATTTTTATTCAAATCACAACCAGTCCTATGGCTTTATATGCTTTGTTTGGTCTCTCCAGGTCTGATAATGGAATAGAATCCCAGGGTTAGAGGTGGGGCCTGTTGTGGGTGTTCCGATCTTAGGGTCAGAACCTTCATGAATGGCTTGGTGATAATCTCTAGAGAGTGAGTGAATTTTTCTACTTCTCAAGAGAAAGTGAGAGAACTGATTTTTTGAAGAGCTCGCCTCTCCTCGTTCAACCTGAGGTCTCTGTACGCGCCAACTTCCCACCACTTCCCATCACAAATAGAAGCAGCCTGAAGCCCTAATTAAAGCAGGTGCTGGCACCATGTTTCTTGCACAGCCTGCAGAACCATGAGCCAGATAAAGCACTTTTCTTTTCAGATTACCTAAGCGCAGGCATTTCTTTACAGGAACACAAATGAATTTACTTCTTTTTGATGCAACATATATACTATAAACTAGATCACTTCCGCTGCAGCATGGCTAGCCCTCACTTCATCTCTTTTCTCTCCACAGCTAAGTTTTCTCCCTCATACCTAACTTCTCCTCTCTCCCTTTTCTCTCTCTGATTTTTCTGATTTTTTAAAATTCTTTATATCAATCTTATTTTTTTCTTCTCTGTTTCTTTTATATTTATTTATTTATTTTTTTTTTTTTTTGTTGTTGTTGTTGTTGTTGGGGATTCATTGAGGGTATAATAAGCCAGGTTACACAGATTGAATTTGTTAAAATCCCTCTTGCAATCATGTCTTGCCCCCAGAAGTAAAAGAGAAATTGAATAAACAAAGACCAAGTACTGTGAATGAATTAATCAAGTTATTGAGACTTTATTTAAAATTTTCTAAGAAGGGCTGGGTGCATGTAGCACAGTGGTTACAGTGCCAGCCTTATGCATGGAGGGAGGCAGGTTTGAACCCGGCCCAGGCCAACTAAAAAACCGCAATAAAAGCATGGCCGGGCATTGTGGCGGGCACCTGTTGTCCCAGCTGCTTGGGAAGCTGAGGCAGGAGAATCACATAAGCCCGGGAGTTGGAGGTTGCTGTGAGTTGTGACGGTACAGGACTCTACTGAGGACAACATCATGAAACTGTCTCAAAAAAAACAAAAAAAAATTTTTTTCTAAGAAGTTTCATCTATGTTTTTCTCTTCTCCTGTTCTTACACAGTTCAAATGACTTTTAAATTAAAAGATCTTAAAGTGATCATTATTTTCCTACTTTAAGCTTTGTTTTTCATCTTACTTTAAAAATCAGCATTCATTTCATTTATATGTGTGTGTGTGTTTGTAACAATTGGGGTATTTAAATTATAGAGATTGAATGTTGACATGTTTTGTGTAAGTTTTGCAATGTTGCTCTGCATGTGTTTGCCCATATAGAAAAACTGGGCTGAAATGTTCAATTGTAATAATTTTTATTGTATAATGCTTTAATATATTAGTTTAAAATTATAGATGGTACTTTTGAGGCTTATAAGACAATAAATTGTTTCATTTATATTTTGTTCCATTATTTCGAAGTGGGTGTACATGTATAATAAAATTGTTAATTAGTATAAGAATGATGTGGGGATAGCACTTAATACAAGCTTTAGAGGTTCTCAGAAAGATAATCTCTAAGAATATGTGTACAGAATATTGATGAATTTTGTAATGTATTTCATACAAAAATACTTAAAACACAAACTTCAAAATCTGATTGTAATAGAAAAATGTAAACATAAGCATGATAAAGTGTGTGCTTTCAGGGATTTTATGTAAGTTATAAAGTTTTTTCACCTGTACTGCTTTGATGAAATATCCTCTGTAAAGATTGAGTTTTAGTCAATAGAGAATTGGAATGTAAGGTCTATGATTTGATATTCTAGAAGAAATATTAAAAGAATGCATGAGCCTTACTAAAGTCAATAAGTGTAATAATATTGATAATTTAGAAAAATTGGGCAATTTATGTTCAAATTTGTTTCAAATAACGTCCATTCCTTCAAAGACAAATTTTTACAAAATAATTTATCTGCATTTCAACATTGTTGTTATGGTTTTAATTGGAGGATACTCTTTAATCATAGAAAGCGATCTTTGTATTCTTCCTTGAACAGATTAAAAATAGGTTAGGAGCATTTTGGAGGTCATTATTTTCAAATTGCAAAGAATCAAGCAATGATTACCAAGGTACAAGAGTGCTTGATAACACAATCAAGCATTTACATAATTCATTCTGATCTCTTTATTCAGGAAGGTGTAATGATAGCTTGCAGTAGAGAGATAAATTATAGAAAATTGTATGCTTACAGCTTCATACATATTTAAAAAATATTTTTCTTTTCTGTTAAACCAGGCTCTGCACATTCCAGGCCATTTTGTGCAAAGTTGTTATGCTTCTGTGGTTACAGACCTGTAATGGCTTGTCTTGATCACCTTAGTGCCCATCTATAAAAGTATCCTTATTAATATCTGCATTTATAATGCATGTATGTGAGTATGTATATATGTTTGTGGACACTTATAAAATAGGATTTTTAAATTTAAAATAATTATTAGTTATTTGTGAAAATTAAAATGAATGCTGTTTGGTTTTCTTTTCATTATTTTATTTGGTTTTCTATCTTCTTTAATTCCTACTAAAATTCCTTTAACATCCCTCATGAAACCATACAATCGTTGAATAAGACAGTTGGAGCTTACATATAGTATAAAGAGATAATTATGTATATTTAATGCCAACTATGATTATTAGAAGTATTTTTTATTTTAATTTGGTTCTTTGTTCTCCATCTCAATACAAAAAAAGAAACAAAAATTAAATCTATACCTTTGAATTTGATAGGTACGAGATCACATTTATTAATATAACTAATGCTTTGCCAAACTTAAGTCCATCTTTCCCATGGATATAAATAAAATGATAAATTTTAAAAGTGGACAAGAAATTTCTAATTAATTACTTATAATATAAAACCTTGGTTATCAAATGTGTGCTTTCTTATGTGAAATTATTCTACACCGTAAGACCCCGGCTCTCCAGAGGAGATGGGACTTTCTGTTGCTAATAGAGAGACACCATACTAAAAAAAACCCAAACAGTTATGGCTGGTGAGAGGACAGTCACATTACTTCTTTTTGACAGAGAGAGAGAAGAGAGGTATTCTCTTTATCTGGAGAGAGAGAAGCTCCAGACAAACATTTTATTTGCCCCTTTAAAGTAAGGTGACCCTGTAATTAGAGCTCAGGCACCACAGCCAGAAACCTTGTCCCCTTAGCCACCTGAGAAAAACATTCAGGGGAGGCTTCTCTTTGGACTTGAAAACTACTCAAACAAGACTTAGTGATTTTTCAACCTTTCAGGACAGAAAGAATTTGAAGCTTTCATTTTGAACAGCCCTGGTTAAGAATTAGGTAGCAATATCCCCACTTTAAGCCAGGGTCACCGTCCACTTTGTTCTTTGGAGCACATTTTTCAGTTTTCACCGAAAGTACTTTTTCCCTAATCTGCAGAATGCTTATGGAAAATAAAGCTCTCTCCTTTTCCTCTGCAGATTTAATGAAGTTTTGTCAACCCTCATAAAAGAGCAAATGTACAAACTTGGATGTAAATCAGGCTGGGTTAAAGAACTTAAAGCTACAGTGATGAATTTTTTTAAATTCATTTTTTTCCTAGAAGCAGAATTTTAAAGTGTTTTTTTGTTTTGTTTTGTTTTTTTGTTTGTTTGTTTTTTCAAACTGCACACCTACCCCAAATGTCTTTCTAGGAAAATCAACTCCTCCTTCTTTTTTCCTTCTTTTAGAGAAAGAACAGAATAGACATTTCATCAACCAGAAATTTGTGAACATCTTGAGTTTATCTCATTTTTATCATCCCTATGAGCAATCAATCATCTAACTTGATCTATCTTCTTTACTTTTTATCTCTTGACCTTGTCCATTAAATTAATCAACTTTTATTACTTATTTTAGTTTCCCATGTTGTTGACATTCTCCAATCTTATTTCATTGCAAGTGGAAATATATTATAAAAGAAGTATTTTTACAACATTTCCATGTTTGAACATTTCAGTAATGTTTCCCAGTCTCATAGTAAATTACAATGTGCTTTATGTGACATCCAACAATGTAATGACTAGAATGCCCCTTTTGTTATCAATTTTATAATTCACACTATTTTCTGGTTAATCTCCATGTACCAGGGCTTCACATTGGTATTACTTCACATACTTACCATTCTTCTTGCTATACTTGTAAATCTTTTTTTTTTTTTTTTTTTTTTTTTTTTTTTTTTTGGTCTAAATGCTTAAATGCATTTTTGAGAGAAAGAGAAGCTCCAGACAAACATTTTGTTTGCCCTTTTAAAATACTTAATACTTAAAAGTGAAGGGAATGCCTATACTTCCTTCCCTTAATGGCTTTGACTGTAGATCTCATGGTAAATTTCAACTCCTATAATTTATATAATTGAGATCAAAATCCCTATAAACTTTCAGAATTATATATTTGCAATTCTTCTTTCTTTTTATTCCCCAAATAGATTCTTACATCCGGTAGAGTATGAAAAGCCGGAGAGTTTTGTAGTAGAATCCCTGGTGTTTTCCAGATATACAATCATATCATCTCTGAAGAGTAAAAGTTTGATCTCTTCTGACCCTATGTAGATAGCCTTGATCCGTTTTCTTTCCTAATTGCAATGGCTAAGATTTCCATTACAGTGTTAAAAAGCAGTGGAGACAATGGGCAACCTTGCCTGGTTCCTGATATGAGTGGAAATGATTTCAATTTAACTCCATTTAATATAATATTGGCTGTGGGTTTGCTGTAGATGGCCGCTATTAGTTTAAGAAATGTCCCTTCTATACCAATTTTCTTAAGTGTTCTGATCATGAAATGATGCTGGATATTATCAAAAGCTTTTTTTGCATCAATTGAGAGAATCATATGGTCTTCACTTTTTAATTTGTTTATGTGCTGAATTATATTTATAGATTTACGTATATTGAACCAGCCTTGAGACTCTGGGATAAAACCCTCTTGGTCATGGTGTATAATTTGTTTGATGTGTTGTTGGATTCTGTTTGTTAGGATCTTGTTGAATATTTTTTGCATCAATATTCATTAGTAATATTGGTCTATAATTTTCGTTTCTTGTTGGGTCTTTTCCTGGTTTGGGGATCAAGGTGATATTTGCTTCATAGAATGTGTTGGGTAGTATTTCTTCTTTTTTAATATTTTGAAAGAGGTTGAGTAATATAGGTACTGGTTCCTCTTTAAAGGTTTGGTAGAATTCTGACATAAAGCCATTTTGTCCCAGGCTTCTCTTTTTAGGGAGATTTTGTATAGTTGATGCTATTTCAGAACTTGATATAGGCCTGTTCAACATTTCCACTTGATTCTGCCTAGGTCTAGGAAGGTGGTGTGCTTCCAAGTCTTGGCCAATTTCCTTCATATTTTCATATTTCTGAGAATAAAGTTTCTTGTAATATTAAGGATTTTTTTGAATTTCTGAGGAGTCTGTTGTTATTTCATCATTACCATTGCTGATTGATGAAATTAGAGATTTTACTCTTTTTTTCCTGGTTAGGTTAGCCAAAGGTTTATCTATTTTGTTGACCTTTTCAAAAAACCAACTTTTTGATTTATTGATCTGTTGTATAATCCTTTTATTTTCAATTTCATTTAATTCTGCTCTGATTTTGGTTATTTCTTTTCCTCTCTGGGTTTGGGATTGGAATGTTCTTCCTTTTCCAGTTGCTTGAGATGTCCCATTAAGTTGTTAACTCCCTCTCTTTCAGTTCTCTTGAGGAAGGTTTGCAGTGTTATACATTTCCCTATTAGGACTGCCTTTGCGGTATCTCAGACGTTCTGATAATTCATGTCTTCATTATCGTTTTGTTTCAAAAATTTAGTAATTTCCTTCTTAATCTCATCTGTGATCCAGCTATCATTCAGCATAAGATTGTTTAGCTTCCATGTTTTTGTATGAGTATGAGGATTTCTGTTGTTACTGAGTTCAAGTTTTATTCCGTGATAGTCTGAGAAGATGCAAGAAATAATTTCTATTTTTTAAAATTTGCTGAGGTTAGACTTGTGACCTAAGATGTGGTCAATTTTGAAGTATGTTCTGTGGACTGATGAGAAGAATGTGTATTCAGTTTTGTTAGGATGAAATGTTCTATAGATGTCTGTTAAATCCAAATGTTGCATGATTAAGTTTAAAATTTGTTTGCTTACTTTCTTATTGGAGGATCTATCCAACACTGCCAAAGGAGTGTTAAAATATCTGACTGTTATGGAGCTGGAGGAAATCAAGTTGCTCATGTCTGTTAGAGTCTCTCTTATAAATTGAGGCAAATTCTGGTTGGGTGAATAAATGTTAATAATTGAAATCTCATCATGTTGAGTGTTACCCTTAACAAATATGAAGTGACCATCCTTATCCTTCCTTACTTTTGTTGGTTTAAATCCTATTGTATCCAGGAATAAAATTGCAACACCTGCTTTTTTCTCATTTCCATTTGCCTGATGATTCCTTCACCCTGAGTCTATATTTATCTTTTAAGGTAAGATGAAATTCTTTTATTCAGCAGATAGCTGGCCTGAGTTTTTGTATCTCGTCAGCCAAGCTGTGTCTTTTTAGAGGACAGTTTAAGCCATTCACATTAATGGAGAATATTGATAAGCCTGGTAGAATTTTGGGTATCGAGTTTTTTGGAAGTCCAGTGGACATTTTTTATTCTTTCACCACTGTGGAAGTTGGAATTTGATCAAAAGTTTCTGAGTGAGTTTACTTTTGTGGTGGAGGATTGCGCTGGTCATTATGGAGGACAGGTCTGAGAATGTCCTGGAGTGCTGGTTTAGTTATGGCAAATTTCTTCAACATGTGAATGTCACTAAAGTATTTAATTTTTCCATCATAAATGAAACTCAGTTTAGCTGGATTCAGGATCCTGGGTTGAAAGTTATTTTTTTTTAGGGGATTAAAGGTCGATGACCACCCTCTTCTAGCTTGAAAAGTTGCAGCAGGGAGATCTTCAGTCATTCTAATATTCTTCCCCGTGTAGGTTATAGTTTTCTTACGTCTGGCTGCTTTCCAAATTTTCTCCTTCATATTAACTTTAGTGAAGTTAATTACGATGTGCCTAGGAGATTTCTTATTTGAGTTGAGTCATGCTGGGATTCCGAAACTGTCTGCTATCTGAATTTTATAATCTCTTGGAGTGTCTGGAAAGTTCTCCTTCATAATCTCATGAAAAAGGGCCTCTGTGCCTTATGAAGCCACCTCATCACCTTCAGGAATTCCTATAAGGTGAATATTAGTTTTCTTTGAATTACCCAGAGCTCTCTTAGAGAATTATCCATTTTTGCTCTCTATTTGTCTTCCTCTTTGAGCATTTGGGAGTGTTCAAAAGTTTTGTCTTTAATGTCAGAAATCCTTTCTTCTGCTTGCTTCATTCTGTTACTGAGGGATTCTACTGTATTTCTCAGATCTTTGAGGGATGCAAATTCTTGTCTCAATGTGTCAAAATCTTTGGTGATTTTGTCTTTGAATTCATTGAATTCTTGAGCCAACTTTTGAAATGCTCCTTGAATTTCTAATTCCTACTTTACCTCCATTCTATTAATCTTATTTGCAATCCAAATTCTGAATTTGATTTCTGACATCTCAGCCGTTTGTTTATGAATGGGTTCTTCAGTTGTGTCCGCCTATCATTCCTTGGGGGAATTGATATACTCTGGTTATTCATGTTACCAGAGTGTTTCTGCTGATTTCTGCCCCATCATTATTTTATACCATTTGGCAAGATGAACAGATGAGGTGAAGTTGGGTTGGGGGATCCTGGAGTAGTGACTAATCAGCCCTTTGCCCAGGAGCTGGGCTTGATGTCTGTACCTTTTCCCCTAGAGCTTTGCAAAGGACCCGTACAGTGCTATGACCTGAGTCATTGGTGGCTTACTTATTGTCATGAGTCTGAGTGGCTCTGTCTTGTTTTCAGCTGATCTATGTCCTACCCTAGTGAATCAGTTACTCTGGGTTGAAGTATCAGTTGTAGAGAAATACCAGCAATTAAGTCACCCTGCCTCCCACAGGCAACAACTGGAAAAGGAAAATCAAACCTTCCCACAACCACACACCCAGGGTACTATTTTGGATAGTCCTTGGGTGATTGGCGCAGTCCAAGAGATCCAAATCAATTGTCCCAGTCAGCACCTGGTCTCAAGTGGAAGAGTTCCAGCACTCGAGGTCTCCGGCAACTAGATAGCATGAGTCTTCTGACAGCTTGAGTATGATTTGTTCTGGTGTTCTGTGGAGTCAGAAGGACAACCCAGCAAATGAATTAGTCTGGGAAGGTTGATGCTTCCTCCCCACCGTGCGCTTCTGTCACACCCAGTCACTGGTAACCCCTGAGGGCTGTGACCCAGTTCCCTCCAATGAGCAGATGCTCCAGGGTTTTGTTCCTGCCTGAGTCACAGGGAGATCTATGTCTCCTTGGCCAGGCCTCTGCACTCTGCCACCATCTGGTGGGGGAACTGAGGCCTGACAACCTTGGGTCATTAATGGAAGCTAGGGCAGTTCACTCAGTTCCAGCCATGCCCCTGATCGATGTTGCTGACACTTACATTTTTGCAGAATTTGTGATTCAGTCCTGGCTATATTCCCCTGAGGACCAGGCTCTGTTTGAGTTCACAGAAACTTTGACTCAGCCCACGTCTGTGCCACTGCCCAGAGCTGGTGTGTCTGCCTGAGCTGCAGTCTGTGTTGGGGCAGGTGCAGCTAGAGCTCACACTCGGCTCTGAGTTCCAGCCTCTGCCCACCTGCCTTTGTCTCAGCTATGATCTCCTGAGGTACAGGTGCTTCTTAGGCTTACTAAAGCAGTCCTACTGGCTCAGCCATGCTGTCTCTGTGCGAGCGTCTGCTATTCTTCGTCCCCGCCACTCCCAGCCCAGGCAGGTACCGCTTCAGGCATACCCTTTGCTCTTGGATGGTACCATCCCAGATCTGTTCCGCCAGTGTCTGCCACTGGAGAAAATGCCCAGCTTTCTCTGGTTGCCCAGAGAGACAGGGAGAGTCTCTCCTAAATATCCCCAGGGGTGTGATCCCTATTGTTCCTGCTGCTGCTGCTGTTGCTCTGTGCTGTGGGGCATTGCCTCTCCCTCTCCCATATGGTTCTTTCAGACCACCGTCTTCTCCTTCTGTGCCGCAGAATCAGCACAGACCTGCAACAACCCATGCCCTGTCCACATCTCTTGAGAAAATGCCCAAGAATCTGGACTTCCTGGGGGATAGGCTTCCAGACCCCCCCCAAAGAGTGGAGGGGAGTGCTGGGAGTTCAGAATTTCAGGTAGAGAATATATACAGTTTAAAACAGGAGAGTACCATGGCACCCTAGTAGGGGAAGGAGGTCCAGTTTTTAGAGGGTCTCTGCTGCGGGATAAAATGGGAGGATGTTTGAACTCTGCTCGCTTGTTTGTAGAAAGTATACTGTGAGCCGTTCTCATGGGGGAGGGGACTCCCGTCCACTTGGTGATGGATTTTGTACCTTTGGTTTGTATCCTTGGGGTCACAGCTCGCCTCAGCAGGGTTGATGTGTATTCTTCAACCTTCTTTCCTGGCTCAGCTCCAAACCATCAGCTTACTTGCTAAACTTCTGTCTTTTAACTCTCCTTCTGGACAGGAGCCTATCTTTGGAAAGCTGGCTTCAGTCAGCCATCTTGCCTCTGCCTCCATTAGTTTCTTGATACTAATAGTTAACTATTACCTGGCAGCTCATTAAAACTTTTTTTTTAAATTTTTTATTATTTTTTATTTATTTTATTTATTTTATTTTATTTTTTTATTATAGATAAAAATATGCACCATAGATGTGGCCCAACCCATCACCCTCCCTCCACCTAAACCTCCCCTTCTCCCTTCCCCTTCCTTGGTCCTTTCCTCATAGTCTTGTGGTATAGTTGGGTTATAGCCTTCATGTGAAAACTATAGTTTAGCTTCATAGTAGGGCTGACTACATTGGATACTTTTTCTTCCATTCCTGAGACACTTTGCTAAGAAGAATATGTTCCAGCTATAAGGACACATTCTGAGGTTCTGGGTGAACATGACTTTGGGGAGACCCAAATCATTAAACCCATATTCATTAAAAAGACCCAAATCAAACTTTTAGAGATAAAAGTCATTAGACCCATATTCATTAAAAAGACCAAAATCAAACTTTTAGAGATAAAAATATAATGTATAATTTTTTTATGTGCTGATGGTATTGACAGCATATTATTGCAGAAGAAAAGATCAGTGAAGATATTGAAACTAAAAATATAAATATACAAAATAAAATACTAAGAGAAGACTGAAAAATGAAAAGACCATCAGAGGATTGAAGCAGATAAATATGCATGTAGTGTTCCCAAAGAAGGAGGGCAGACAGAAAAAAAAAAATATTTGGAAAAGTGATTGCCAAATGTTTAAAAATGTGATGAAAACTTGATCCCATAGACACTAGAGGCTCAACAAACGTGAAGTTCAAGAAACATAAATAAAACGACACCAGGTCATGTCAGAATAAAAATACTTAAAAACAGCGGCTAAAAGCATCTCTTAAAATCAAGAAGAGAAAAATATGTGGAATATGTATAGAGAAACAAAGATAAGAATAACAGCAGACTTTTCATCAGAAATGATACAAACCCGAAGATAGTGACACAAAATCTTTAAAGTGCTCAAAGAAAAAACTGTCAACCTAGAATCTTATATCCAGCAAATATATATACCATATACACACATGTATCTTTATACACACACACACACACACACGTATATTTGTGTGTATATACATATATATCTTCCAAAAATGAAAGTGACATCTCTCCCCCTCAAAGTGTGGAGACCTTTGGTGTCAATGGAGACCTTGCAGGGAGCCCAGCAGTAAAGAGATCTCCTTTCCCACACACCCCTGATTCTAGACTCCCACCCCATCACACCACACCCCTGAAGTAAGGAGACAGCATTCTTTTCCTCTGATGACACAGTGTCAGAGAAGGCCTGCTAAAACATAACAACTTAAACAAGATTCAGAATCTCTTAACACAATACCCAAATGTCCAGGTTTCAGTGGAAAATTATTCCACCTCACTTTGCACAAATAACTTTATCTCCTATTCTACAAAATCCACTAAAGCCAAAATATATGCATACCCTGTCAATTTCCCATCATGGAATCACCTTCTCCCTAAGAGCAACAGCCCCTGTGCTGTAGGTGCCTTGGGAGGTTCACACTACCAGGTGCTCCATCACTCCATCTCCACTGCTGGGTCCTTTCCCATCATCAGCTGAGTATTTCTTTTTTTTTTTTTTTGAAACAGAGCCTCAAGCTGTAGCCCTGGTAGAGTGCTGTGGCATCACAGCTCACAGCAACCTCCAATTCCTGGGCTCAAGCAATTCTCTTGCCTCAGCCTCCCAAGTAGCTGGGACTATAGGCACCCGCCACAACGCCTAGCTATTTTTTGGTTGCAGCCATCATTGTTTTTTGGCGGGGCCAAACTGGATTCAAACCCGCCAGCTCAGGAGTATGTGGCTGGCGCCTTAGCTACTTGAGCCACAGGCACCAAGCTAGCTGAGCATTTCTTACTTCTGTCCTAAATTTACAATCAAACAAACAAAAACACTCCACTTTCTCTCCTCGCTATTGTTCTCTCTTTCACAGCCAGATTTCTTGAGAGAGTTGTGCCTGGTCACATTTTTTCCATTTCTTCACTTTCCACTAACCCATTCGCTTTTTCCAATTCCCCTTCCATTCATATCACATCACTCACCAAAATAGCTCTAGGTCACTGATGGCCTCCAAGTCACCACATCCACAGGACACTGTCAGTTCTCGGGTTACCTGGCCTCTCCCTATCAGTCAGCCCACCTGACCATGGCCCCTTCCTGAGACACTTCCTTGACCTCTGCAGTGCCATGCACTCCCATTTTCTTTCTGTTTTCTTCCACCCTCTATCATCTAGCCCCATCTCCTCCATCCACCCCCATGTGGAGGAGTTCCTCCCACGTGCTTTTCAAGGCACTCCCACCTTCCCATTCTGTGTTCCTCCTGGGCCACTTCAGGCAATGATGCCGTCCAAAGATGGCTTTAGTCACTGTCACTGCCCAGATGGCTCCCAGGGTGAGGCCAGGCTCACAGGTGGAACTGCCTCTTGCACTTCCTTTGAATGGTGAAATAGAACCTTAAACTCCACAAATCAGAGACTAAACTTGGGATCTCCACTCCTCCTCACCTGGTGCATTTGTCCAGTATTTGCCACCCCATGAATGATATAAGCCCCATGAAATCACTAATACCTCCACCAGACCCCAGCTCGGAATAGTTTCCTTCTAAACATCCCTCAGGTCTGCTTCTCTCCGTTTCCATTTCTCCAAGCCTTGGACAATCTCTTGCTGTGATATCAATATCGGTTCCCACACGTGTCCCGGCTCCCCCGTGCTCTCTAGACTGAAGCCCAAAAAGACACCTCAGAATACAAGTACAGCAAGTCATCCCCACACCTGACAGCCACTCCTGTCTTGCAGTAAAGACCCACATACTGAACATGTGAGGCTCTGCATGGCCTGGTGCCACCTCATTCCTCATGACACTTCACAGTCTACATGTAGCTGAAGCTCGCTGCTCCCTCAACCCCCATAGGGTCTACCACATCTTTCAGATCCACACACATGGTTCTGCTCCCCAGATCCAAACTTCAGCAGAAGCACCAATCTTTCAGATTTGTTTTCTGACCCCAACTTAGGTTAGGTTTCTTCACTGCATGTCTCTTCCCTGAAGAGCTCCTCTCTGTCTGCAGCCATGACCCATAACATTAATGGTCCAGCCAGATGGTCTTAGCTGCTGGACTGTGAACACGGGGAGTCTGCTGACCAGGGAAGTCCCTGGACCACATTCAAAATCAGGCACACAAAGTACACTCATCAAATACTTGCTTACTACAAGGATAAGCCAAATAAACTAGCTAACAAGTCTCCTTTAATAGAGGCAAGAAATTTAGTGGTGATAAAGCAATATTCTTCCCAAACATCAGCTCACTAGACTGCATACTATTCAGGCATTACTCAACATCTCTGTAATGGAGCCCAAAGTTTTTCCATATTTTGTTCATCAAAACATATCCTAGGAAACCTGGCAACAGGTCTTAGCTATGGACTTTGCAGAGATCCTACGTACATTCTGCTTGCCATGACCTCTGTGGTTTCATCAACAAGGTAGGGTCATGAGGGCATGACGTCCAGCACACAGTTGTAAGAAGTGTCCTCTTTGACAAGCAAGGCTCATCTGGACTAGGTAGGGACGGAAATGTTCTCAGCCACAGGAAACCCAACAAGTCCATGAAGACTTACTGCAAGTAAGAAAAAAAACTGTGAAACTTAAATCACTTATCATGGGTCTACGCACCACAAATTCCTACATTGTGATAAAATTCAAGATTATGTGATTTTTTTTTTTTTTTTTAAGATAGATTATCAGTTTGTAACCCTCCGTAAAGTACGGGGGCATCACAGCACACAGCAACCTCAAACTGTTGGGCTTAAGCGATTCTCTTGCCTCGGCCTCCCAAGTAGGTGGGACTACAGGCACCTGCCACAACATCGGGATTTTTTTTTTTTTTTAGAGATGAGGTCTCACTCTGGCTCAGGCTGTTCTCGAACTCCTGAACTCAGGTAATCCACCCACCTCAGCTTCCCAGAGTGCTAGGATTACAGGCATGAGCCACCACACCAGCCTTTAAGATTATGTGATTCTTGATGCAAAATTCCTGGCTGTATTTTAAAACTTTGAGAACTGCACCTCTGGTTGGAACTGTGGGATAGAATATCTTTCTTCTGAACTCTCTGCACCAGAAGACCAAAGATTGGATAGAGATATATCTGCTCCTTCCCCCTAACTGAAATAGTGCCCTGCACATCGCAGAAATTCAATAAATAAATTTTTAATTAAATGTGAATGCATGATCCTGAGAGCCCATTGACAGGTTTCCAGCTTCCAGTACAGCTGTATTTGGCCCCAGTTATTGGGGATTTCTCCCTAACCAGCTTCCATAGTCTCACAGGGCTAGGGGAGGACACCTCTGGCCAGAGAGCCCTGAGCTGCACCAGGTGCTGAGTCTGGGCCTGGTTTGTGTTGGTTGCTTCTGTTGGTGAAGTTGTTCTGTCAGAAACTCCTTCCCCGCCGAGGCCTGGGCCTCTTCACCTGGAAGGTGAGGGTTGGATCAGACGAAGCTTGTCCAAGCCCAGGGGCTCGATCCTGATGATGTGCTGGGGAGAAGCCTCGCCCCACCCCCCCATCAGGTGAGCAGCTGCTCAGAGCAAGCCCAGGAAGCAAGAGACAGCAAGGCTGACCTGCCAAGGGAGGGTCTGTTCCAGAAGCGCTTATAAGCCTGGAGATGGCCAATAGTGCCACTGAGCCACACGTTTGTAGGAGAAGTGGCCACAATAATGTGAAAAGGGAAGTCAGGCACAAGAGCCACGGGGCAGGGGACCGTCCTGTGAGGAACAGGAGGGGAAACCCGTGCTCCTGGCTGGGGGTGGCACAAGGGGTGAAGACCCAGCTTGGGGGTATTCTGAGCTGGGCAGAACAGTAAACACTGCCTCACCAGACTCCTTACTTCCCCCTGCAGATGTGGAAATTGAGGCCCCAGAGGGTTTTTAAGAAAGTAAGTCCAGGGTCATGCTGACATGAACGAAGGGCTGGAATGTCTTGGCTCTTGGGCCTGAGTGATCTGGCCCACCTTGACGGCAAAGGGCTGAGGGCAACATGGGGCCGCGATTGGCCCCAGCTCAGGGAGGGTGTGACTGGCGCAAGTCAGGGTGTCACTGGGTAGATTGCTGGGCTCTCACATGAGCTGGGCAGGATACATCCAAATAACAGGCTCTCGGGTAAAATGCTTCTTAAGTGCATGGAAGCCAGAAATCCTCACTGGAATGAGCTTCACTTAGTTGCCATTTCTTATGCCACCACGTCATGGATTCCTGGCAGCTTAGACAGTGCCTAAGTACAGACTAGAATGGGAGGGTCTTGGGCTGAGAGGCCAGATCTGCGCACAGCAAGGGCAAGGCAGTGAACAATATGAGGACACAGCACAGCACCACCCGCTCTCCCGACAGGAAAAGTCAACTTGAAGTCAAGCGCCTGGCGTTTGGTTTCCTAGGGCCTCCTGGGAAGACCGCAGCACGGCTGGTCCGAGTCAACTTCAAGATTAGGCATCAGCGGACACAGCTGTCCTGGACCCTCCTAGGGCAGCAGAGCCTTGGCTTACTCCTCCCACAGGAAGCTGTGGGTGAGGGAGCTTTCTTCTCAGGGCTGAGCTAAGGTCAAGGCTGACATTCACCTGCTGTTCTTGGCCACTAAGCTTCTGCTTCAGGACAAGGCCAGTGGGCACCGAGGGGCCGTCTGCCTCCCTCAGTCCTGCATGCCTGGCTGGCAGGTTCTCCAGTTCCATGACTCTGAGTGAGGCACAGCTGCCGAGCCCTGAGAGTAATAGGGGGTAAAAGTAAGATTAGAAGCAGAGAGCTTGCTGAGGCCTCTCTCCCTGAGATCCCAGGTCTCTGGACCGGACAGTGTGTCATCCAAACTGAGACCATTTCAAGGGAGAGAAGAGAAACTATTAATAAACGCTCGGGGAAGAGGCATGTACCTATCGTCACACTAGTTATAGCAACACAACCAACACAAGATAAGCACCCAAGAATGTGAAAAGAGTTGTTCTCTTCCATTCTGGTAAACTCTATGCATAGGCACAGTCCATAAAAAAAGGAAACATTTGAAAGGCAGAGTCTCTGATTTTGTTTTCTCTAAGAGACCATTATTCTTTTCTTCCAGTCTGACTAAAAACTGAGTGAACATTTGAGTTTCACCTATTTTTCCCATGAGCTCTGTACTTAATTATTTTCTCCTATAATTACCTGGGGCTGTCATAGAACCATTCCACTAAAAGTAGGCTTTAGTCATTCTGCTTTAAGCTTTTCTTTCATTATTATAGACCTTTTTACCTATAAAGGATCCCAAGGGTGGGGGGAGGTACATATATATCAGGGGTTAAAACACCCTAAGTTAATGGAAGAGCTATTTATATAAAATTTTAATTTTTCACAATTATATATTAAGTTACAGATTCTTATGCCTAAGGCCTAAAGTACTCAATTACTCATAAATTAATAGATGAGTTTCCTGGCTCGGCACTTGTAGCTCAGCAGCTAGGGTGCTAAGCTGGTGGGTTTGAATCCACTGGAACTGATGGGTTTGAATCCAGCCCAGACCTGCCAAACAACAATGACAAGTACAACCAAAAAATAGCCAGATGTTGTGGCAGGTGCCTGTAGTCCCAGCTACTTGGGAGGCTGAGGCAAGAGAATTGCTTAAGCCCAAGAGTTTAAGGTTGCTGTGAGCTATAACACCACAGCAGTCTTCCCAGGACGACAGCTTGAGATTCTGTCTCAAAAAAAAAAAAAAAAAAAAAAAATGAGCTTCCTGACTTAGAGAGTGAGCGCAAAAAATTATGTAAATTATGTAAATACAAAAAATTATGTAAATATAAATGGGTTTTTTCCTTCCACTAGAGGTAGAAGCTATGTCTTACCCTCCTTCTGTTGTTAGCAACTATTCTTGGCAACTGGCAGATAACAGACACTCTGTAAATATTTTTTGAGTTAGATGTTTACAAGAAAATAAAATGACTGAGTTAGGTGATGGAGGGAAGTTGAAACCTGTGTGAATATTAAGGATATGGCATCAACTATCAACTTCTGTGCTGTGCAAATGAAGTGATGTTAATTCATCAAAAATTAACAATATGGAAGCATTTATAATCACATGACTCAAATCATTCTCGTTTTTGAATTCACTGTTATACTTTACCGTCATCTGCGGGGGATCAAATACTATTCCTGTAGCCCAAAGCTTCTCAAACTTTTTGTTCTTGGAACCCCCGTGAACCCTTAAAAATTATTGATATCTAAAACAACTTGTATTAAGGTATGTTATATATACCTACACTGACCATATTAAAAATTTTCTTTCTATAATATTTAGTTATTAATTCATTTTAAAGTAATAATGATCCAATTACATGTTAGTGTAAAGAACATTTTTTTAAAATTTACTTTCAAAACCAAAAAATAATACTATAGAGTGGAAGTCCTTTATACATTTCGCAAATCTTTTCAATGCTTGGCTTAAGAAAAGATAACTGGACATATACTTTTTGGATGCAATTTGCTGCAATTCATTATTGGCTGAAACATATGAAGTCCAGTAGATGTGTAGTTAAAGAAGAGAAAGCAATTTTAGTAGCCTTGTAGATAATTGTGAATAGTCCTTTTACTACACCAAAAATCTATGTGTTAATTTTTTAAATATTAGTCGCAATGTGGAATCTGAAACCAAACTAATGACCTTTTCCTACTCCAGTATCTTAGAATCCTTCCATCTCTCTTGCCCTTTGATTTTGGAACATCATGCTTTGGTCATTTGGGAAATAATAGTTCACTGAGTTGTACAGACCTTCCAAATTTCATTATACAATAGTACAAACTCACAATGTTAATATAGCCCCCGATCTCACTAGTGTTAAAATAGTTTCCGCTTCCCAGATCCTCTAAGAGGGGTTGGAGGTCTGCAGGAGTCTCAACCACTCCCAGATCAGCAGCTCCAGCCTTTGGAATCTTGTCCATGCACTTTGGACTTATGCCCACTAGAGGGAGCTCCAAACCCGCAGAAGCATCTAGCTAACAGGAAAAAAATCTTAGTATTAATTCTTTTAAGAAGAAATTCAAAAGATTTTAGAAAAGAGAGAAAACCATTATTAGAAATTAATGCTCCTTTGAAGTTTTGAATACTAATCCTGACTTGGCTCTAGCTGGTCACAGTGATCTATCTAACCAATCTGTGTATATAAATAACCACACAGTGAGGGAAAGAAAACCTGCAAGTTTTAAAAATCTGAAGAAATGAAAAACAGAGATAAATAGGGACAGGGATCTTGCCATCTCCATCCACACACATACATCATGATGATTAATGTTGTATGTCACCTTTTAGATGGTAGTGCCCACATACTTGACCAGACACTACTCTGCATGTTACCAGAAGGGCCTTTCTAGTGAGATCCAATTACAGTCCTCAGACTGTAAAGAAGAGGAAGTCTCTGCACTGTTACTGGGCCTCCTCCAACTGGTTTAAGTTCTTCCTAGAGAAGACTGACCTCCCGGGGAGGCCTTCCTATCCAAGAGAGGCCTGACCTCCCTGGGAGGCCTTCCCAGAGAAGGGGGGCAGCCTCTGAGCTCAACTTGCCACACCCCCTGCCCCCAGGGGACTCCAGCCTACAGACACAGCCGCCGCCACAACCCTATGAGCCAATTCCTTAAAATAAATCTCAGAATAGGCCTGGTTTTTATGTTTCGTTTTGTGTTTTACAACCTGTTGGTCTTGTTTCCTGGAGAATCCTGACATACACACATGGACACACACATGTGCACACACATGCACTAAAGAAAAAGGCATACGAACACCAGCCTGAAACAGAAGGGAATGACTGATACCGGAATTTCATCTTCAGTAGGTCACTGGTCTCAGTGATTCAAAGAATGAATCCATTGACCATAGACCAGTGCTAAGACAGGATTTATTTATAGGAAAGAATACAGAAGCACCAGAGCTCCTGGCAGAGAAAAACAAACCAAGTGGGCGGGGGGGGGGGGGGGGGGGGGGCCGGCCGTTAGAGTGGGTTTGCTGTGTCGCGCGGGGTTTTTTTTAGGGGGAAAATATTGTACAACATGGTGGCCGGGGTTTAC
>CAUYPK010057486.1:0-12068 GCA_963574355.1 Loris lydekkerianus | reverse complement strand
TTGTTGGAGATTCATTGAGGGTACAAGAAACCAGTTACAAGTGATTGGTAGGATTACACTTGCAGTGCATCTTACAAGGGTACATGTGAAACTTAGTAAATGTAGAATATAATTGTCTTAATACAATAACTAAGAAAATGCTAGGAAGGCTATGTTAACCAGCGTGATGAAAATGTGTCAAACTGTTTATAAAACCAGTATATGGTGCCCCATGATCTCATTAATGTACACAGCTATGATTTAATATTAAAAAAAAGATATTAACATGTTAGACAATTATGAAAAACAAAACAATGTAGGTCTGATTAAAATTTAAAATAATAGGAACTGTAAGTTAGATTTTCTCACACTTGTTTAAAACTCTTTTTAATCTTCTCATTGTTCAACTCCTTTTTTTGTTTTTTGAGACAGAGTTTCACTATGTTGCCCTCAGTAGAGTGCTCTAATGTCACAGCTCACAGTAACCTTAAACTCTTGGGCTTAAGCAATTCTCTTACCCCAGCTTCCCAATTAGCTGGGACTATAAGCACCCACCACAACACCATGCTATGTTTTTGTTGTAGTTGTCATTGTTGTTTAACTAGCCCTGGCTGGGTTCAATACCACCAGCCTCAGTGTATGTGGCTGGTGCTGTAACTAACCACTATGCTGCGGGCACCGAGCCCTCATTGTGCAACTTCTAATTTTTTTTTACATGGCCACCCCCTCTGAGAACAACTTGAGCAGAGGGACTGTAGCCATATTATAAATATTTGTACATTTAGAAAACAGGAAAATAGGACAATGTCTGTTACATATGCACATGTGTGCAATTGTGTGCATGTGCTAGTGTAAACATGTGTGTCTCATAGATGAAAGAATGAATGACAAAAGTGTAAATATTAATATCATAGTTTCTAAAACTTTTGTATTAGTAATTCTTTGAACAAGTTTTTTACTTTCACAGAAAACGTATTCCATAGGCCCCTTTGACGTATAATTAGATAATTTGATTTTATATAGCCAAAGAGACAAAAATAGTAGTGACTAACTAAACCCACATTAAAATTGAGATAATACATATGAAAATATAAAATCTAAATAATAGGTTATTTTCCATTCTGTAATTTTATAGTAAAGCATCAAAATTTTGTCTAAAATTATAAGCTGGATCCACCATTTCACCATTTTAAAATGATGCTTGAAGACCATTCTTTTAACATTTGACTACGTAAAGCTAATAAAATAATTAGTTAGGAGCAAAGAAAGCCCATATGAAATAAAAATCTGGCTTATTAAGCAGTTAAACCTAAGCATAAAGATATGTCTACTATCTAGAAGTAATATGGAATTTTAACCACAATGTTTTCTGCGTCTGTTTCATTTATTCTCACTAGATCACTAATGAAAATTTTAGTTAGAAACAATTAAAGGAATATTTTTCTCCCTGGTCCTGTCTGATGCCCTTCTTTTGACATTTCTCTTTTCATCTTTTGCATCTTACTGTGCTAAGCCAAAATAATCAATGAGGATGGTAATGCACCTCCAAATTTATGTACTAACTAAAAATAATCTCTCCTTCACACTCATTCTAAGGTCAGTCATTTAAAGTATGATGTCTTAATTAACCTTGAACTCTACTGTTAAGAGTTCTGCTGTTTTTACCCATGTTTGGCACTTCATGGATCCAGGCAATAGCATCTCTCCACTTGCAGTTGCCAGTTACATAAAGCCTGCAGGCAAGCTCTACTTCCTTTTTAAATCTGCACAGCAGGAGAGATTTTATAGAGATCAATGTGCATTTGTGATGCGACCTTGAAGATTCTCTCCAAAATTACTGAGAAACATCAGTACTGTTTCATCAAACACAAAAAATATATATTTTGAATGGTTACTGTTAGTAACAGTAACAATAACTACAAACTATTTGTTGTTAACTGGGATCTTGCTTTTTAATTTTTATGCTCTATTGTGTAATAACAAAAGTGTCTTCTAAATGGCAAAACTATTCAGTATAAAGTATTATTGTATTTTTAAGTGCTGCTATTTCTTTTAATTTTTTCCATTTTTGTAATTATTCTATTTGTTACATTCAATATCTATGCTCTCTGCCTCAGTTTTTCTTATGGATTCTACCAAATGGCCCTGATTTTAAATTTTTGTGTCAGAGATAATGCTTGTGAAGTATAATAGATATACTCTATTTTAATTTCTCACTTGGGATAAATTAGAAATTATTAAATTACATTGATACCTATACCATTTTATTAGATTAAAATACACTTAATTAAAGATATTATCGACAAACATACTTTATGTAAAAGTGATGTAAAGACCATATGAATTAATTTAATTTTGAAAAATTCTATTTGGTATATCAGTTTGCTACCCTGATAATATTTTCTTAGTGAAAAATCTTAAGTCAGTTGGTTCTCCTACTACTCAATCACGAATAAATGATTAATAACAGGTTCACCTTATCTCATGGCCCAGCTTTCCCTGAAACACTCTGTGACACAGAGTCTCTGGACATGATCCAAGGAAATTTCTGAGGGACATGTGAAACCAGTATGTAACTGCCAGAGAGAATTGTCATATTTCTCTTGACTGGGCAAAAAATCCACTTATTGCTTAAACCATTCAAAATATATATATTTTGTGTTTGAGAAAACTCATGGTTTTCTCTGTATTTCGTATTTATCAAGACATTTGGCAAAATTACAAAAAAGTTTTCCTATAAAGGAAAAGTCACTGATTTTGTATCTGTATCTCTAGCAATAAATGTACAACAATCCTAAAGTCCCAGCACGTAATCAAAAGTCAAATACTTACTCTGAGCTACATTAGATCAGTGATTCTTAGTCAGGGGCAATTTTACTCCCTGGGGACATCTTTTTGGGTTGTCAAATCTGGGGGGAAGACTGCCACTGGCACGTACTGAGTAAATGTCATAAGTACTGCCCAATAGCCTACCATGTCCAGGACGGACTCCACCACAGTCACCCGACCCAAAAATGTCAACAATGAGAAAACATAGACGGTATATAATCTACCACTTATAAGTCATTGCCATGTGAAATATCTGTGTAAAAAGTTAATTCTACAAGTAATTCCTTTCATTTTCAGAGGTATCTGAAGTTTAGATCAGATTTAAAGCTATTCAGAGCGACCACGTCTGATAAATAGAAACTAATGTGGTGGAGGTGGCGCGTGGGGGGCGATTCGTGGTGACTTTGGCAGTGCACAAACACAAAGCCCCCCTATGCGCTGCCTTTTGAAGAGGGAAAAACCTGTCTATCAAGCAGTGCGCGTAGCTCATTAGTCACCTCACTGGACTTTCTGTTCTTTACAAGAGAAACTTCCTCTGGGGTTGGGAATGGGGGTGGGGGGGACCCGCCAGGGATGGGAGGAGGGGTGGGCAGTTTGCAAGTCTGAGAAATACGAATCTTTGAGGTGACTAAATTAAAAACATGCTCTGAAGCTATAAACTCACTCCTGAATCTGTGGCCTGGGGTCAGAATCCCCGCAGGAGAGCTGTTTCCTCAATGCCCGTGCTTGTTAACATTTTCTGTAAGGAGCAGCCCGGAGCTAAGTCGGCTCTGAGCGGGACTCGGTGAGGCCACATCAAAAATGACAACAGGCGGGCCGGTGTGATGAGGCCTCGGTGGGAGGTTCACCCCGGGTGAGGATTCTGTCGTGGCACACCCCGGGAAAATAGCAAGGACGCATGTAAATGTTCTGTTTCATTGAAAATCACTTTGGCGTATACAAAGCTTACTCTTTTTTTTCTTTGACTTGAAAAGCTACCCGTTTCTGCATTCCTGTGTGTGACAGATGGAGATTTTCGAGGATCCGCGTGCACGCCTTCTCCAGGCGGCGTAGGGGGCGCAGTGCAGCGGCTCCGCACCCCTCTCTGCTGTTGGCACAGCGGGCTTCCTCCTTCCCTTACAACTGTTCATAGCCATGGAAAAGAGGAGGGAAAACGTGCCGTAATTACCCTGTAGAAATCCAAAGATGTGGCTAATTTCTATTGGTTTTATACATTTATTATTTTAATTCTTAAGGCCCAAGGGTTTCAACTGGGGCCTGTTCTGTCCTCCAGAGGACATTGGTACTATCTGGCCACTGTTGTTGAAACTGGGTAGATGTTGGTGGCTTCTAGTGAGTAGAGGTTGGAGGTATGGCTGACTATCTTCTAGGAAAGACTCCCATGACAAAGAATGACCTGACTAAAATGTCAATAGTGCTGGCACTCAGAAACCCTGGCCTGGTGCAATGTCAGGAGGACGCATACTTAGTGCTTATCATTTATTGAATTAATAATGTATGAAACAAACATTCCATCCTCTAAAGGAAATTCAATAACACCTAGAGTCACAATATTTTGCTTCAAACTTTCTGGACCTTTGAAGATGATTTTTTGGAGATCGTGAATGGACAATTAAAATTGGTTGAGAACAACTTCCAACACACACATACTGAGACATACACCCCTTTTGTTCAAAACAAAAATTTAAGTTTAATAAAATTACAAATAATAGACAAATTCCTAGACTACTAACCTCAAAACACAAAATCATCACAGGAGCTCATACAAATGAACCATCTTGTATAAACCAGATATGGAGGTTTTAACCATATGTCAGCAGTGTCGGATTTCAATCCCTTTATGTCATGATTAAGACATTAAATTTAAAAGTCTCAAATGCTCCAAAATAAACGTAGACTGTTACAATTTTAGGACACCTAGTTTATACCTCCAAAGATTAATACTATCTTAAATATGTAAGTGAATATCATATTAGATTGTTTTTGTTATTTTATAATTTTCTTTTTAATTTGAATTTATCTGCACATATTTTCATATCGCTAGATGGTATATAGAAAAAGAAAAAGCTTGAGTTGAAAATTATTTAGGAAAGGCTCAGCGCCTGTGGCTCAAGCAGCTAAGGTGCCAGCCACATACACCTGAGCTGGTGGATTCAAATCCAGCCGGGGCACCAAACAACAATGACAGCTGCAACAACAACAACAACAACAACAAAATAGCCAGGCGTTGTGGTGGGTGCCTGTAATCCCAGCTGCTTAGGAGGTGGAGGCAGGAGAATCGTTTGAGCCCAGGAGTTTGAGGTTGCTGTGAGCTGTGATGCCACAGCACTCTACCCAGGGTGATAGCTTGAGGCTCTGTCTCAAAAAAAAAAAAAAAAAGAAAGAAAGAAAGAAAATTACTTAGGAAAACAGGTATTCTAAATCATTTGGACTCAAGGTTCCTACACTGTTTTCTTAGGCTAAATTGAGGGTCTTGATCCTATAAAACATAAAACTACATGGCTAGAGTCATTGTACATTAGGTATGTAAGTGCCCTGTTTTTGCCATTGCTATGTGGCCAGCACTGGTTACATGACACAGTGTTCAAAATATGTACTTTGTGTGATTCATCATGCTTTCAGTGTTTTCTTACCTTTACATATGTATATTTTCTTTTATATTTGGAAGTGCTAAAATAAACAAGGCATAATTTTATTTATTTTTTTTTTGCCAAATTTAGCAACCTCCCAACACAACTTCTGTTACACTATATAAATAGTCTTTGTGCCAACAGATGTACTTAGCAATATTCAGATTTCTACAGGTAGAAGCACATTACTTAGTAGAATACTTGAGTCTGTCAAATCAACACATGCCATGTTGCATGAAATACATGATAGCCCTTGCTTTTAAAATTGAAGTGCTATTTTAAATATTCTTTTTATGGAAAAAATTGATTCTAAAGTCCTTGAACATGCATTGCTTTATTGAATGATTTCAGGAGCTGTCAAAGAGCTGTGACAATCCACTGCCTTTGTTGACCATTGGATCAAAATTGTGACCATCTTTACATCATGTGCATTTTTCCTCCATTAACAGACATGGCATACTTCAATTAAGTCAGATTAAATTAACAGAAGAATTAAAATAAAAAAATTTGTTTTACAGACCACCTAGAAATGGTTCCTCAGAAATGTGATTCAACTTGTAGATCTGATAATTATCCAGTAGCCACGTGCCTCTGGGGAAGATAAACATTGTGCTTCAATTGCTTCCTATGTAAAATGAAAGAGCTGGCTGAATATGTCAGTATGGCAGTTAAACTTATTGCTTGGAAAATTTTATCTTTTTAAAATGAGTATTGTATTAGGAAGAGTTGCTTTAAATTTGGTAGAGATACTGCCATTCCTGCTGTCATTCCATATTCAAGCTCCAGTTGATATCCAACAGAACCTCAATACTTAAACTCTCTAATGGTGAAATAGCTTTTTACAAAAACACTGCTACTATTTACAATTTTAAGGCTTCTGTTCTATTCTTTATAGATCAAGAAAATATTTTGTGTGCACTACATAAACCTTATTTGTGCTCATATCAAAAAAGGAAAATTGCATTGGTTTCTTTACTCATATAATGTAAGTAACTAATTCATCAGTTTTTGATATTTAAATTTAAGCTGATAAAATAACTTAATCATTAAATGTCAATAGAGAAAGTTGTTTCTTGTGTTTTTGAACAATTATTATGTATTATTAATTAATAATGAGTTATCAGGTATTTTTTTACCAACTACAACACTGCTTCTTGAGAATCACTATATGTTATTGTATCATAAAGAGAGAAACAAAACTAAAACAAATGCCAAAGCAAACAAAGAGAAAACACACACAAAAAATAACTTCATTTCAGTAAGGGTGGAGAGGGCTCCTATTGCAACAAATACTAAAATTTGGTCATTAAGATTCTTTTTATTTACAAAAGGGTATAAGAAATAAGAATCATGAGTGTAATCCATGGTTTGTTGAGGTTCCACCTTTATGTCCCGTAACACCTGGTCTGTATCTCTGTTCTAACATCCACGTGCCCAGGAGGAGGAGTTGTTAGCTAACCTGAATAGTCCTTACTGACCAGCCTCCATACATTACATCCAAATGCTGCTCCTGCTCCAGGGGACTTGACCACCATTTTTGTCTATGTGGAATTCCAAAGGGCAGACCATGAGTGGACCTAAGCTCCTTTTCAACTGGAGTCTGAAAAATCTATCCATCCTTCTTTCTTTCAGTTGTTCTTCCACTGTCCTTTCCGTTTGTATAGCGCATTTATTTTGTGAAAGGCAAGGGGAATCTCAGAGGACATTCTTATGAAGGAAAGACAAAGGTTCAAATTCTGGCCCAGGCCTCGTAGAGGAAGTGGTTTTGAAGTTGTCATTAGAGTTGGAGACAACTCTAATGCATCCAGCCTGGGAGCTGGGTAGGGCCCGAGAAAGCTAGTCCAGTTCAGCTGCCTCCCATTTTTGTCTGTGCACTCCCAAATCTATCTATGTCTTGCCAGTCTCTGAATCTAAATTTCCCTAACTCTTCCCCTTACTGCAGGTAAAACCTTCAGTAAAATCCTATTCCTTTGCAAAGTAGGAGATCTCTTTCCAGGATCCTTCAGGATTCTATTAATAGCAGTCTCATGATGTCTTTTTAGGCTCCCTTTTATATTGGAGGTTTGCAGACATTGCAAAACCTCTGAATTAGCTTTTACTGACTGCTTTTGCCTATAAATCCCCACACCTTGACCCCCTAGGGGCTGTGGTTAATTAACGTTGTTATTATTTTAATTAAGAATCTTTTAGGAAAAAAGGATGGTGGGGAAAAGTGTTTTCATATTTCCTTCTGCCACATAGCCTATTAGCAATATGGACAGATTGTGTGCAAACAGCAACTTACGCAATTTTGCTAAAATACTTTTAATATATGAGAGAAACGAATATTCATACTGTACTCTCCTAATTTAAGCTCCTAAATTCTTTAAGTTTGCATTTTCAAAGATAGTGTGCTCTCAGAAGATTGCCTGTACTATTGTAATGATTGTGCTATCTTCTTTTTAATTGGCACGATTTAATTGTGTGAAATAGATTAAGCAGAAGGAAAGCAGATGTATTAGTGAACTATTTTCTGATAGTTTTTTTTTTAGTTGGATGTTGAGAATTCAGGTCATTTGAGTAACTGAATTTCCTATTACTTGGCATGAATTTAAAAATTATTTTTTTCTAGGAAATGGTAGCAGCTGCTTTTGGAAAGTGCCTACTTTCTTAGGAAAATTTTGTCTGTGGCACATATATAAATTCCGTGTAGGGAGTCCACCTTTTCTTGCACCCCTTGCTATCTCTTTTTTTCCTTACACAGCAGGAGCCTAAAGCTTTTATGATTTAGCAGATCCTCTTTATCAAAGGGAATACAGAAATCTTACTTTTGTAAATTTTATAAAAACAGGGCCACCTAAACACCTACCTAGGAGCTTGAAAGAAGACTGTATAAGCCAGGGACCCTGAAATATTTCAGTAGCGTCCAGGTAACTTCACCTCTGCTTCCTCTCTGAACCCTTAAATACTGGAATCCAATACTGCCTTTGTTTCTTCAGCATAAATGTTCAGGACTCTTTTTTTTTTTTTTTTTTTTGCAGTTTTTGGCCAGGGCTGGGTTTGAACTGGCCACCTCTGGCATATGGGACCAGCGCCTTACCCCTTTGAGCCACAGGCGCTGCCCTTTTTAGCATTTTTTTTTTAATGTTCAGGACTCTTTCCCAGGTCCACAAAGTTACTGAGAGAGAAACAAAGAAAAAGATTCGGATGTGAAGTATCCAGATCTTAGGCTTGACTCTTCCCTCTCTGTTTTCCCTCCCCAGCACCATCAACCTCTAGCCAAGTGGACTGCTTCGTTGTTGGGAGTTAATGTAAAGAGGAGTAACAGGTAGTTCCGTTCTGGATTTAAGCCCAATATGTTCATATGTTGGGGAAATATAATTAACAAACAAAGCCATCTCCTCCTAAATTCTCTCTGCAAAAGTAGCAGAGAAAGAAAACACGTTTGTTATTGAGTAAGGATTAAACCAGGTTGTGGTGCACAGGCCATTTGCTAAGAGATTGATTTCCCCAGACAGAAAGAAATCTCACCCCGCTACATATAGCCAAGCAGACTCAACCATTAGATGTGTGAGAGTGTGTGTGTGTGTGTGTGTGTGTAAATATACATATATGTGTTTGCAAGATAAACATTAACCAGTGACAGTCACACATAGTTTACCATTAATTGAGGTCACCATCTGTTAGCTGATTGACTTTAGCCAGAGGAGAAAGAAACTTCTGCCTTTATGACCGGAGGTAGTTTTATTGCTTGGAGCAAGGTGCAAGGTGCGCAGGGAAGTTGGGGTCCTCCCCTCCAACAGAAACTAGAAGATGCAGGTGCTATGTTTACATTTCAAAGAGATGATTCTCAAGTCCTTGGGAAAGACAATCCTGGGCCTAAAGCTGACAAGAGGGCTATCAAGTTTTCAATAGGATTTATATGCATTTCAATGAAAGGAGAAAAGTACTTACAGAGTTTCTAAGGTAAATGCTCTAAGAAAAAGAGGGAGAGGGAAATCTTTTCTCTTATGTTCATCAGAGAGAATTAAGCCTTGTAATTCTCATCAAGGTCACCAAGAGGATTTTGTCACAACTATTTCACAAATCATCTTGAGTAATGACTTATCCTATAGAAACTTGCCTGGGCTAGATAAAATGTTTATGTATTTTTTAAACTAATTCTTGCTGAGTGAGTGGTCTTTTGATGCTAAAATCCATGTTTATCTCTCTCTCTTGTTATTCATGATAACATTTATTGATCAATTTCATCCTGTACTCAAATCAAAACAGCTCTGTAGGTATGAAGAGAGGATTTGGTAATGACCATCCTCATTTGGCTGACACAAGTCAGTGCTTGGCTCCTACCCTGCTATGACTTTTCCCAACTGCAAATTGCTATTGGAGATGTTTTGCTCCACAGAGTTCGCTATCCACGTGAGAAAGGCATAAAACCATTGATGTTATAATTTGCTCTTTTTTAGTTGTTGTTATCATTTTTTGTTTTGTTTTGTAAGCAGGCCCAGGCCAGGTTCAAACCCACCAGCCCTAGTGTATGTGGCCAGTGTCCCCTAACCACTGAGCTAGGGTCGCCCCTAGCTGATTCCCTGACCAGGAATCAAATGCAGGTTGCAACAGTGAAAGTGCCAAATCCTAGCTACTAGACCACTAGGGAGCTGGTGGTAGAAGTGTTATAATTTGGTTCCTGTCTTTAGTGTTATGATTATTTGTTTAGTAGATTTACTGTAATTTTCTTAAACTATATTTTTAACCTCTTTACAACATTGAATATCATTAATCATAATTTTCTCCTTGCAACTCCGCTGTTCTGTGGAGAGGAACATTGAAAATAATCCATGTTTCTTATTCTTACAGAAGAAGGAAAGATTTGTCCAAGGTCACGTAGCAAGGAAGTATCTAGACACAGGTCTCTCGGTTTACCTCTTCTTTCTCCATCTCCTTCAGAAGCTACTCTTTATTCGGCAATAAGTAGGTATCAGTCAAGATTCATTTCTATTACGTTTGCTTTCTTATTATCTCCTTAGAGGGGTGTATTATCTGCTTCACAGCTTATATGGTCATCCCTCTATGAATAGGAAAGATCATGGACTTGGGAGTCAGACTAGGATTTGAATTTTCTATCATTTATCTCTGACTAAGTTATAAACACTTCACACTGATTTTATACGCATTGATGGACATTTTAAGGATTTGTAAACTCAAATGCTTTCAGAGATGAAAGAGGTAATATAAGAGAGTTAAGCTGATTATAGAAGACAATATTAAATATTGAGAATCAATGCTCTAAGCTTCCAATTCGAGAAAGTAAAAATAGAATAGCAAATCAAACCAACATAATCTACAAGAAAGGAGATTAAATGGACGGGAGCAAAAAACAAATCAATGAAATATAAAATACATGTAAGAAAGTGAATAAAATGCAGAAATTTGTTCTTTGAAAAGATTAATGACTAGGAATATAAAAAAGATGAAAGATATAAAATACCAATATGAATGACTAAAAAGTGATACAACTACAGAACTCATAAACTTTGAAAAGATAGTAAAAAAATATTAAGAGTAACTTTATCGACAAAGTTGTCAATGCAGATTAAATTAATTCTTTTTTTGAAAATACAACTTACCAAAACCATCCCAAGAAGCCTTAGAAAGTTTAAAGTTTTTTTTCTTTTAACCTATTAATTGCTTTCTTGTTTAAAGTCTTTGCTCTTCTCTCTCCTAAAAATCCTCCAGGCCCAGATGGCTTTTGTAGTGTTAAGGCTCCGAACATAATATCCCAAAGTATGATGCCTGGCTTGCTGACGATTTTTGAGCTGAAAGAGACAAGGAGGGGTTAAGAAACCAGCAGGTCTCTCTGTCTCCCCCAAAGCAGGTCATAAAACCTAGAAAGGTCACTCTCTGACCTACTTCTCCTGAAAGTAGGTCAGAAGATGCTCATGTGACAAGTGTTCTGCTCTACGCCAGAAAGAAGAAATGCTACCCAGACAGACTTGAAAGAATCTCAACAAATAGGTCTTTTGGGTTCTAGCCTCAGTTTATTGACATTAGACTGTACCCTTTTTGTCTAACCCCGTTTCTTTACAGCTATCCAGTTCTTCCATCAGACACAGCATGAAAACAGTTTTCCCTGTGGCTTTAGGTCTTCATTTATGAAGGCCTCTGTGCCACATAAAACTTTGATTAAATAAATTTGTTATGCCTTTCTCTTATTAGCCTGTCTTTCCTTATGGAGGTGCCACCCGTGAACTTTCAAATGGGTGAGGCAAAGAGTAATTTTTTTTCACTCCTATGATAAGAAGTAACACTACTCTTACCTTTCTAGGGAACGGAAAGAAAGACTTCCTTTTATTTTAAGAGGCTAACACAATCTTCTTATCTGAAAATTACACAGGCATTACAAAGAAAAAGAAAAATACAAAACAGTGCAAAATTACTAAGTAAAATATTAGCAAATAAACCTAGGGAAATATACAAAGAATAATATACCTAGTACCATATGCCATGACCAAATCGACTTTATTCCAAAAATGGAATGGAAGTTTAGTATTCAAAAAAAGCAGAGAGAGGGAAGGAGGGAGGGGGGTGGGGCCTTGGTGTGTGCCACACCTTCTAGGGGCAAGACATGATTGCAAGAGGGACTTTACCTAACAA
>CAUYPK010057484.1:0-10561 GCA_963574355.1 Loris lydekkerianus | reverse complement strand
TTTCTTTTTTTTTTTAAACACAGTCTCACTTTATTGCCCTTGGTAGAGTGCTGTGCCATCACAGCTCACAGCAACCTCCAGCTCCTGGGCTTAGGCGATTCTCTTGCCTCAGCCTCCCCAGTAGCTGGGACCACAGGCGCCTGCCTCAACGCCTGGCTATTTTTTGTTGCAGTTTGGCTGGGGCCGGGTTTGAACCCACCACCCTCGGTATATGGGGTCAGCGCCCTACTCACTGAGCCACAGGTGCTGCCCAATTTGTTATATTCTTGAACTTGTTGGACGTCCATTTATTTACTTCAGGTGTGTGGACTCTTCCTGGAAGTAGTGGCTTTGTCCCTGACAGAGATGGAGGCAGCCTCCTCCCCCTGCCCTGCTCCTTGGTGCTCCCGAGAACATGGCTGCCTCCCACGCTGGGCTTGTGATCGGCCAGGGGGCGTCCACCCCAGCCCCATTCTCCTGCTCCAGGAGGTGTGTGTGGGTTCCAAGGCCATCACCACTCAGGGTCTGGCCATTTCTGTTTAGGTGCCTCCTATCTGATCATCACCCAGTGGTGTTCGAAGAGTCCAAGACAGAGATGCCAGAGGCAGGTTCCAGAAGGGCACACACCCGTCGTGGGTCGGTCAGGAAACAACCAGATAGGGGAAGCCACCTGGAGTCAGAGCCAGAAACAGGATAATGGAGAAATTATAAGTATCACTGCTGAGTCCTGACGCTGGTGAGTGCAGATACCTGTGGCTAGTACAGGAGTAATAAAGAACAGCCCCAGCCAGGGGGCCGGGAGACAGGGTCCCAGAAGCCCTGCCACCCCAGGGCTGAGACCCCATCCCGTTGGAGGAGGTCTAACCATGGTCAGGGAAAAGCAGAGGAGTCACCCAGGTGCTCTGTCACGTACCCAGGGGACACTCAGATGGCAGGGTCTAGGGGTCCTGAAGGTGCACTCTGGCCAGAAACACCTGAGGGTGTCAGCGTGGGGAGGCTGCTGGCTGTAGGGTGCTGGTGGTTGTGAGCCCCCAGGACGGGCAGAGAAGCAGCCCTGCTGGATGAAGCTGAAACACATTCTCCTTAGTAAAGTATCTAAAGAATGTGGGGGAAAGTGTCCAGTGTACTCAACACTAATACGAAACCAATATATAAACATTTACATGCTGACATGAGTGATAAAACAAACATATAGTCTAGCGAGGGGGAGGGGGAGGAGGGAGGGGGCGGAGGGAGGGGGCAGAGGGAGGGGGAGGAGGGAAGAGGGGCATTTGGTGGGATCTCACCTAATTTGCACAGTGTGACGGGATTCAGCACAACCCTCTGGGTGAAGGGCTGTCCTACAACTTGAACTTTTAACTTGGAAGTGAGAACAGTGTAACCTAATTTGCATTCTCATACTAATTTGAAAATTAAAAAAAAAAAAATCCCGTAACTGTTACCTTAACTGCCCCCTCTGCACCATCCCCTAATCCACCGGCCGAGCACCCCAATGCACCTACCTGGGAGCTGGTGTGGGCAGGACAGGCCAGCAGTTCTAGCAGGCTCATGCCCTGCCCTGCCCCTCCCTCGGCCCACATGTGTGAATGTGCACGTCCGTGTTGCACTGTGTGTGATGTGTGTTTGTCTTGGGAAACTCCGCTGCTCCCAAATGGCCCCCCTGTTTTCTTATGCCCTCACTGGCTCCTGCCCAGCGTCCTTCTCCAGGAGGCTGTTGTAGGACGGACATCACTGACCATCTGTCTGAGTGTGTGCAAGTCCCTGATGTGCCCCATGGGGCCCGTCCTGGGGCTGTGTGGTGCTCAGAGGGGGTGATCTGCACCCAGGCACATGTACGTCAGGGAATGGAAACAGACCAAAGACGCTCCCAGGAGAGGACAGATTATTTCTGTACACTTCCAGAAAGAGTGCGGCGCTGGCTTCCGAGGGTAATTTTACTTGACGCATCCCAACATCCATCCAGGATGGACTCCTCCACTTTAGTCCTCTAATTCTGCCTGTGAAACCAATATTGGGGGTGTCCACATGCTTTTCACGATAAATCACCTAGTGGCAAGTGTGCTGAGAAGTGAATTGTTTTTACTGCCACTTCAGCTTCCTCTACTTCTCCAAAACTCACATTTAATAACACAGGCAGAAGCCCGCACCTGCATTTTTTGCTGCTGTGCTGACAGAATTTGAACACTCTTCTTACTCAAATGTCTCTGCAAAGGCGCTGCCTGTGCCCACTTGGCCCGTCCGACAGCGCCCAGCCATCAGGTGGAGAGAGGAGTCCTGACTGAGACGCGGCTGTCCATGCAGGCGCCAGCTCCAGGCAGTGAGCAGTCCTCCCCTCCACTTTGCTGTGCCCTGAGTGGGAAGGGCCCCTCTGGGACAAGGGCGGCAGGACATGCCCAGCGCAGCATGTGACAGCTGCCCAGAGTGGTTCTGCTTGGGTTTGGCAGAGCTCCGCTGTAGCTCATGTTCACTGCCACTAAATTCTGGCTAAATCACAGGACCAGGGCCATAATGGGAAGGCATAAAGGAGGCCCGCAAAACATTCACGATTTTTAGGTTTTATTTAGGGTATAAAAGAAATATTTATTACAGTCCTATACATAATAAATATTCCCTGCCATTTGCATCATCACTTTGCAACTTACACCATATTTTAGGAATGGAAATGGCCCATAAAGGCCCCAGCAATTCCACTGAGAACGTATCGACACAGCTCAGTGCCTTGGAAGCAGAATGGAGTTTGCTTGGCCCTGGCCTGGCAAACGTAGGCGTTCACGGCTGGCAGTAAATTTCTCCTGGTGTGGGCTCCTTCCACCCACTCTTCCCCTGCCAGCCAAGGCTCTGGCAGCCAAGTCATTTCCTCCAACAGTTGGGGCACTGACAAGGCACTCCTGTCCAGGTGGGTCCCATTACAGTCTGAGTCCCCTGCCCACCTTCTCCAGCCATGGGGGCGGAGCTGGTGTGTGGAGCCCATTAGCACCTGAGAGGCCATGTTCCCAGGGAGCTAGGAGCTGCTCTCTGGGCATTAATTGGGGGTGGACTCGGGCCCTGCCCTTGCAGAGCTGAGGGTTAGGGTCAGGTTAGGGTTGGCGGAAGTGGGAGATGGAATAGCCTAGCTCAGTGTGTCCAGTCCTGGGGTGAAATGATGGCATTCACAAGGCCAGTTCAGACGCCTGCAGCATTTCTCTGAGTGATTCAAGATGGCAACTCATGTGACCCTCACAGGCACCCAGGAGCAGTCAGGCAAACCTGGGCTGGGACCAGAAGGCAGGCAGGTGGCCTGGGGATCCGGGTGTCCAGCCACTGCTCTACACAACTCCAGAGCAGTGAGACCAAAAGTGAAATCTCAGGGAGGGTTTCCCACGTGCAGGCAGGAGCGTGTCTGTGCACCGGCACCAGGTGCCCAGAGCACACGCTGGCCTCAGGGGCAGCCAGGAGAAAGAACTAGCCCAGGTCCCCCCATCAGTGCCCCCTGGGCCTTGGTTTCCCCCACAGTCCACAGTCCAGAGGGGAGTCAGTGTTGTTTACAAATGGAACCTGGGACATTAGGGGGAGATGGCCGTTAGCAAGAGAGCTCGGAAAGTCCCTTAAATTCTGTGAAGCTTGGATTCTTCTGCAGGGTGAATGGTCATGTGCAAAAGTGGCCAGCACAGCGGGGGCTCTGTCAGTGCTGGACACTAGGAAGGCAGCTTCTTCCTGCAGGGGGGAACATTGTCACCTGGGGGGAATCTTGCCTCTGGCCTCCTTGGGTGGGCAAGGCTCCACCTGCCAGGAAGGTTGCGAGTTCGGGGGCAGAGGAGTCAGCCCAGCCAGCTCAGGCTGGGACGAGACTATCTTTGCACTGTGACTGCTGCCTTTAATTGCTCTGCAGAGGTATTATCATAATCCCGTTTGCTTATTTTTCAGGTTGAGATAGGATAGAAAATATATAACCTGATTATGTACCATATAATGTATTAAGCTAGGAAGATCTTATAATTAAAACATTTAGAAAGAACTGCCTAGGGAGGTAGTTAAAACCCACTTAAAGCCTTATCAAATAATGAAAATAACTTCAGAAAAAAATCAGCCTCTTAGCTGTGTGCTCACCTCCACGATCACTTGTGGATTTGTGGTTTCAGCAGGAGTCTAAAGCAGTGGCTCTCAACCTTCCGAATGACGTGATCCTTTAATATAGTTCGTGTGGGTTGTGACCCACAGGTTGAGAACCGCTGGTCTAAAGGCAAATTCACATGGAAACATGGCGGGCTCCATGGTCTTTTTCAGACACACACTGAGTGAGCAGGGGGCACAGGGTGGGTTCCGTCAGGATCTCTAACATGCTTAGGGTGGTGGCTGCTGGGAAAAGAGGGTGTCTTCACCCACAGGGGGTCCTGAATTCCCTGCCCACCCTGCCTTAGCCCCAGCAGCCTCACCAGCAGGTGCCGCCACTGGGCCAGGTCCAGCTAGGGCAGCATGAGCGGTGCTGCCCAGGACATCCTCTCCCCTGACTTCCAACTCCCCACCTGTAGAGTGAGGGTCTGACTTCATCATTTCCTCTGAAATCCAGAGTTCTCACGCCTGGGCAGGAGTGGTGTGTGCTGTGCTCAGAGCTCAGCCACCTTGCTGTTGGGACCCCAGAGAGAAGGTGGCGCCCTCACCATGCAGCCTTCCAGCCACAGTGCCCCAGGCAGATGGGGATGCTGGGGGCAAAGACAGAGGGAGATGAGGGCCCGGGGCACCTGCTGGACTCAGCACTGGTGACTTACGGGAGAGATTTGCATTTCCAGCAGGCTCTGACGACCCCTGAGTTCCTTAACTCTGAAACTAATTGAGTTCAGGGAATTAATCAAGCTGTGATTAATCAGGTCGGGAATAAATCACCCCGGGCAGTGAGCAGGGAAGGTCAGTGCATCACCCTGGACCTGCCCAAGGTGAGGCCGGGTGCTGTCACACACGTCACACACAGCTTCCACCCTGGTCATCTCTCTGCTGCTCTTCTATGACAACGGGACAGCGGCTCAAGAGAGGAATGAGGACTGTGGAGGGATTTCTAAGGTATATTCCTCAGACACGGAGAAGTGGAGAGAGAATGTGTGACCCCTGGGCCTCATGTCAGGAGCTACCAGACTCTGAGCCTGTGTCTATGACTGTCCCCCTTCCTGTCCTCCCAGTGCCAGGCTTCAGGCCCCCACATGACAGAGCACTTGGGGCTGACTGCTGAGAGCTTGAGCACAGAGCCATCACAGCGTCAGGAACATGGGGACGCCTTACTAACGGTCTTCACACCCCTGCGGGGGTCTCCGGGAGGAGCCCTCACCCCGGCTTCCTCCAATTGTGATTGTGTGGGATGAGAAAGAAAAAGAGGAAGGGACCCGCAAACAGCCCTGCTTCAGGGTTGCTGGGGAGCTGGGGCGTGCAGTCCTTCTCAGACGAGGTGGCTGGGAACTAGCTCGCTGTCACTCACGTCCTGTGAGAAGTAGCCAGACCTTCCCTCCCATTATGAGCAGACCGTGTCCTGGAGCCCAGCTGAGGCCGGCGACTCTCACCAGTGTGCCGTCTGAGAGCCTTGGGTGTTTATGTGACCACTGCTCAGTCAGAGCAGTCATGCCCATGTCAGACTGGTTTCAGGCAGAACCCTCCGTGGGCCCACACCTGCTTCCCACCCACAGTTCAGCCACGGGCTAACCTGCTCTCCTGTCCAGGTCCAGCCTCCCTCGGGCCCTTCATCAGTGTGTTCTCTCCTACCCTCTGCCTGCCTCCAGGCAGGGCAAACAGGCCTGCTTTTGCTTTCTGGACCTTACAAGTAGCTCATCAAAATATAAAATGCATTGAGGGTCCAATAATATAAATTTAAAGCTTCAGAAATTTTTACAGCATCAGAAAAATTCACTGATAGCCTCAGAGTTGCATGAAACAGTGATTGAAATTAAATTATTTTTTATTTTCCCATTTTTCAAGATAAACATGCTGAGAAGTCTCCTGGTTAGATTGAGGTTGAACAGCAGGAAAGGGCACTTCCTGGGAACCCCTGATCCCAAGGTGCATTTTGACTGGAATTTGGCTGCAGGAAGCCAGCTGCCCCTCACCAGTGCTCAGGGGGCCTGCGGGGCTCCGGGGGCAGGAAGAGGGCTGGGTAGGTCCAGTGTCCACTTAGTGAGCCAGTGAGGCTGAGATGAAGGACCCCACTCCTAAACATGAGGCATCCCAGCACAGCGGGCTGTGGAGCGCTCTGGAAACAGAACTGTGCTCCATGGAGGACCACACTCATGAGCTGGACCTCCTTGTCCCTGGTGCTGCAATATGTGACCCTCATATGAGTGCGAGACCCCCACCCCATCCAGAGCATGCTAGGGGCTCTGGCAGCCACGGTGGTCCCTCTTGCTTCACAGAGACATTTCAAACCCCTTTTCCTCCTATCAGCATCCTTGGGGGCCAAGCCCATGGCTAGAGCACTGCTTAGTGGGTGCAGCACAAGGTAGGGACACTGCAGGGTCAGGGCTGGTTCTGTCCTGTGTCCCTGGCCACTCACAGACACCCAGGTGCTCTTCCTGGAGGTCCCCAGCCCAGCAGCCTGGATAAGGGGACAGCAGCAGAGGCTGGACCAAGCTGGGTGAGAATAGGGGTTCCCTGAGAACTTTTCTGCTGTCCAACTTCAGAGGCAGCTTGTGCCAGTCCCTGGACACAGGGCCCTGGACAGCACCCCGCTGGGAACTCAGACCTGGGTCAGGATGCTCTGAGCTCGCATGACCTAAAAGCACAAACCCTCTTGGGATGTGTGGCTCGGGCTGAGGCCTGCAGCAGACAGAGACACCCGAGCAAGGACTGTATTCAGGCACGTACAGATACACACAAATACACACTTACAGGCTCACATAAACACACACACATACAGTCCTTGCTTCGGGTACTTCTGTGTATGTGTGTGTGTACATGTATGCATGTGTATATCTGTGTGCATGTATGAGGACATGTATGTGTATTTGTGTGGGCCTGTAAGTATATATTTGTGTGTATGATGTATGTATGTTAATGCATGTGTGTATGCATATACAAGTACATGCATGTGTATTTGTGTATCTACATGTACATCTGTTATATGCAGTGAGCACGTTTGTGTATGCGTGTATATCTCTGTGAGTCTGCGTATGCATGTATATCCCTCTGCATCTGTGTGTATATCTCTGTGTGTCTGCATATGCATGTATATCTCTGTGTGTCTGCATATGTGTGTATATCTCTGTGAGTCTGCGTCTGCGTGTATATCCCTCTGCATCTGCGTGTATATCCCTCTGCGTCTGCGTGTATATCTCTGTGTGTCTGCGTATGTGTGTATATCTCTGTGTGTCTGTGTATGCATGTATATCTCTGTGAGTCTGCATGGATATGCCTGTGTGTCTGTGTATGCATGTATATTTCTGTGTGTCTGCGTATGCGTGTATATCCCTCTGCATCTGCGTGTATATCTCTGTGAGTCTGCGTATGTGTGTATATGCCTGTGGGTCTGTGTATGCATGTATATCCCTGTGTGTTTGTGTATGCGTGTATATCTCTGTGTGTTTGCATATGCATGTATTATCTCTGTGTTTGTGTATGCTTGTATGAGTACATGTGTGTTTGCTGTGTATGTGTATTAGTGTGGGAATATTGGGAAGGAAGGGGACAGTCCTGTCTGGGGAGCACTTTGTTCACACTCAGACTTCAGGATAGGCCTTTGGGTCCCAACAGGCAGGTCTGAGGTTTCAGGTCTGAAGAAGACAGACCCTTAGATGTGTACTGTTCAGCACCGTACACCACCCTGCAAAATGCCAGTGTTTGATAATTTGGGTCATAGAAATCATTAAATGTATAGTCTCTTCTTAAACTGTTAATTTTATTTTGCCGTAAAAGCTTTTAACATGAGTGCATGAGCATGGAACATTGTGCAGCTGTTGTGTAAATGGAGTCCCGAGCATGCAAATTAACATGAACAATATTAGAGACATATTTCAGAGGAGGCCGGCTTAGGACAGGCCGTGCCTTTGAAGAAGCTCTGCCCAGGCATTGAATAGGAGCCCTGGTCAGAGGCAGGAAGGGCTTGCTAAGCACAGGGCCGAGGGGAAGCCTGGGCAGCTCTACCCATGACAGAGATGGCACTGTCACCTGGACCCTCGGATGCCTCTGTGTGCATTTTTAATGGGAACTTCTCCAGGACCCAAGGGACACAGCAAGTTCAGGTTCCTCTCAGCCTCAGACACTCGCCCTCTGAGGGTTCCTTCTTTTCAAATCGAGTGCCTCTCACTCACCTTTTGTATCAGGGATTTAAACATAAGATCCCTTTTGTGCACATGATCACTCTTTACTAAACCAAACCTTACTTTGAAATGTTTTAAAACTATAGAAAAGTTGAAACATGATAAAATGAACTCACAGACCTTTCCAATTCATAAATTTTCAACATTTTGTTGCATTCCTGCACTTTCTACTTGTAGATACATTTTCCTAAAGCATTTGAAAGTGAATTTGATATCAGAACGTTTTATTTTGAATATGTCAATATGTATCTTCAGATAATAAAGACCTTTGCCCACCCAGCAGAAACACCATTGTCACACTGGAGACATCTCAACATTAAATCAATACCAGCATCTAATAGTTCATGTTCAAGTTTTCTCTATTTAAAAAGCAGTCATTTATACCTTTTCTCCCCCAGGATCCAATTAAGTTTTACTCACTGTGTTTGGCTGTCAGATCTCTATGAACATTTTAAAATCAAAATTTCCTTCCCCAGCCACTTCCCCCATTTTTGTTTGTTTTTTGTGACATTGGTCCTTTTGCAGTCTGGCTCTGAAATTCAGGACTATCAAGTTACCTCATGGTGCCTCACTCCAGGGCCAGCACCTCTGTCCAGAACGCCACAGCCAGGGCTTGTCCTCACTGTTGCCCCTGAGGAACTGCAGGAGGTCCCCTGTCCCCAGGCAGGACCACTTCTGCTATGATGGCTCCCTACCTGCTTCTAGCTCCCTGCTACAGAGAACAGCGCTGTGGTGAATAACCGTGCAAAGGCTGCTTGGCATTGGGGGACCTTCATTATGAAGGAAATTCCTACAAGTGTCACTCCAGCTCAAAAGTGTGTGCTTATACGCTTTCTTGGCCACTGTGGCTCCCTGCACAGGGTGGTGACATCCTCACTCCAGCCGGGACACCCAGGGCCCCTTGACCTCCCCCAACATTGCCAAAGTGGGACTGCCAACTCAAGTTCAAGTTGACCTGAGAGGTGAGGAACAGTCTCAGTACTCAGGCTTAGGGTCCTGTCCTCCACCCCGAGTGAACACTCACTGTTACCATATAAATTATGACTTTTACATGCCATATTTAATGAAATCTCCATAGCTGACCACCTCCCCACACTGACCACCTCCTTAAGTTGACCTAATTTTCACAGACCAGACATGCGCCCCATGTGCGTGTCAGTACAGTCGGCCCAGTTCCTCATGCTGACCACCTCCGTGTGTTAACCAGTTTGTTACAGTCCCTCTGGGTCAACTTACAGAGGCTATATCGAAATTGGCAAAGTATGTCATTGCACTTAACAGCCTTTAATGTTGTCGCTTATAAATGTTGAGTCTCCATTAGAAAAGCTTTACCTATTTCCAAGACAAAAAGAAATTCATTTTTACCCTTGCTTTCTATTAATATGTCTGTGTGGTTATTTCTTACATTTAAATCTCTGATCCATCTGAAATTTGTTCCAAGGAACAGTGGGAGTGATAAATGCAATGTTCCAAGTGGACGCTGAGGTTTCCTAATACCACTTTGGAGAGGTTTATACTTTCCCTTTATTTTAGACGTGGCCTCTTTACTATATGCTCCATTTCCAGATGTCTTTGAGTTAGTTTGTGGCTTCTTTTCCTATTGGTCAATTGATTCACATCCTAATAATACACTATTTTAATCACAGAAAAGTTGTCTATTTTTGATATCTACTAAGTCTCCCATTTGTGATCTTTTTTAATTTTTTTCCCCCTGGGGATTCATTGAGGGTACAAGAAACTAGGTTACACTGATTGCATTTGTTACATAAAGTCCCTCCTACAATTGTGCCTTGCCCCCAAAAGGTGTGTCACACACCAAGACCCCACCCCCCTCCTTCCCTCTCTCTGCTCTCCCCTTCCCCTACCCCCCACCGTGTCATTAATTGTCATTAATTGTCCTCATATCAAAATTGAGTACATAGGATTCATGCTTCTCCATTCTTGTGATGCTTTACTGGAAATAATATGTTCCACTTCCATCCAAATTAATATTAAGGCTGTAAACTTTCCATTTTTTTAATAGCTGAATAGTATTCCATGGTGTACATATACCACAGCTTGTTAATCCATTCCTGGGTTAGTGGGCATTTAGGCTGTTTCCACATTTTGGCGATTGTAAATTGAGCTGCAGTAAACAGTCTAATACAAGGGTCCTTATGATAAAAGGATTTTTTTCCTTCTGGGTAGATGCCCAGTAATGGAATTGCAGGATCAAATGGGAGGTCTAGCTTGAGTGCTTTGAGGTTTCTCCATACTTCCTTCCAGAAAGGTTGTACTAGTTTGCAGTCCCACCAGCAGTGTAAAAGTGTTCC
>CAUYPK010057482.1:0-10376 GCA_963574355.1 Loris lydekkerianus | reverse complement strand
ACCCAGAAGACCAAAAGTCACAATATAACAAAGACATCTGTACCAGAATGTTTATTGCAGGCCAATTCATAATTGCTAAGTCATGGAAGACGCCCAAGTGCCCATCAACCCACGAATGGACTAGCAAATTGTGGTACATGTATACCGTGGAATACTATGCAGCCTTAAAGAGAGATGGAGACTTTACCTCTTTCATGTTTACATGGATGGAGCTGGAACATATTCTCCTTGGCAAAGTATCCCAGGAATGGAAGAAAAAGTATCCAATGTACTCATCCCTACTATGAAGCTAAACTATAGCTTTCACATGAAGGCTATAACCCAACTATACCACAAGACTATGAGGAAAAGACCAAGGAAGGGGAAGGGAGGGGGGAGGTTTGGGTGGAGGGAGGGTGATGGGTTGGGCCACATCTATGGTGCATATTTTTATCTATAAAAAATAAATAAATAAATAAATAAATAAATAAATAAATAAAAAATTTGTGAAAATGTCTATATTAGCCAAAGCAATCTACAGATTCAATGCAATTCCCATTAAAATACTATCATCATAACTTCAAGATTTGTAAAAAATAATTCTTCATTTTGTATGGAACAAGAAGAAAGCCTGTATAGCCAAGGCAATTCTTAGTAATAAAAATGAAGTCCTACTAGACTTTTGGCTATAATAGAAAGCGATGTGATCAAAACAGCATGGTATTAGCCCAATAATAGGGATATTGACATTTGGAACTGAATAGAAAACCATGAGATGAAACTAACCTCCTACAACCCACCTGATCTTTGATAAACCAAACAAGAACATACACTGGGGAAAAGTATCCCTATTCAATAAACAGTGCTGGGGAAACTGGATAACCACATGTAAAACACTGAAACTGGAACTACACCTTTCACCACTTACAAAAATTGATTCAAGATGAATAAAAGATTAAAATTTAAGACATGAAACAATAAAAATCCTTGAAGAAAGTGTGTGGCAAACACTTGAAGATATAGGCCTGGGGAAAGATTTTATGAAGACTTCCATAGCAATTGCAACAACAAGAAAAGTAAATGGAACCTAATTAAACTGAAAATCTTCTGTACAGCTAAAGAGAAAACAACCAAAGTAAACAGACAACCTTTAGAATGGGAAAAGATATATTATGAATCAGACAAAAGCTTGATAACTAGGATCTACAGAGAACTCAAATTAATCAACAAAAAAAGACCCAACAATTCCATGTATCACTGGGCAAGAGACATGAATAGAACCTTCTCTAAAGAAGACAGATCAATGGCTAGCAAACATGTAAAAAAAAAAAAAAAAAGCTCACTGTCCCTAATCATCAGAGAAATGCAAATCAAAACTACCACCATATACCAAGGGTGGCAGGTTCAAACCTGGCCCCGGCCCAACTGCAACAAAAAAGTAGCTGGGCACTGTTTCAGGTGCCTGTAGTCCCAGCTACTTGGGAAGCTGAGGCAAGAGAATTGCCTAAGCCCAAGAACTGAAGGTTGCTGTGAGCTGTGACGCCATGGCACTCTACCAAGGGTGATAAAGTGAGACTCTATCTCTAAAAAAAAAAAACAAAACAAAACAACAACAAAAAACTACCCTAAGATATCACCTAACCCCAGTGAGAATGGCCCACATCACAAAGTCTCAAAGCTGCAGATGCTGGCGTGGATGTGGAGAGAAGGGAACACTTTCACACTGCTGGTGGGACTACAAACTAATACAACCTTTTTGGAAGGGAGTATGTAGAATCCTCAAAGAACCAAATTAGACCTCCTATTTAATCCTACAATCCCATTACTAGGCATCTACCCAGAAGAAAAAAAAATCCTGTTATCATAAGGACATTTGCACTATACTGTACATCACAGCGCAATTTATGATCACCAAAATGTGGAAACAGTCTAAATGCCCACCAACACAGGAATGGATTGACAAGCTGTGGTACATGTATATCATAGAATACTATTCAGCCACTAAAAAAGATGAAGACTTTACATCTTTTGTATTAACCTGTATGGAGGTGGAACACATTCTTCCTAGTAAAGCATCATAAGAATGGAGAAACAAGAATCCAATGTTTTCTATTTTAATATAAAGGCTGTAGAAGAGCTAATAGAAGCAGGGGGGATAGGGAAATGAGCAAGTAAGGAGAGAGCAGTAGGGAGAAGGATGGAGTCACAGTGTACGGCACATCTCTTGGGGGTGGGACACAATTGTAAGACGGACTTTAACAAATGGAATCAATGTAACCTAATTCTTTGTACCCTCAATGAATCCCAAATAATAATTTTAAAAAATGACATGTCATATGATTTCATTATTCCACTTCCCTGGGAAAAAGAAGAAAATATCCATACAAAGATTGTACATGAATTTTCATAGCAGCTTTATTTGAAATAGTAAAACTTGGAAACAGCCTAAGTGTACAATAGCAACTGAGGAAATAAATAGATTGTGCTATCTCCACATAATAGAACAGCATGCCCCAGTAAAAAGGAACTAAATAGTAACTTACAACAATATGGATGAGTCTTAAATGCATTATATAACCTGAACGGAGCCAGAAAAAAAAAATCGAATAGATATGATATGATCCCATTTATATAAAACTCTAAAGGATGCAGACTGACCTATGGTGAGAGAAAGCAGATCCTCAGGTGTCTGGGTGCTGGAGGTCAGGAGGCAAGGGAGGATGGTAGAGGAAATTGTAAAAAGGCCACAAGGAAACTTCTGGAGGACAAATGTGTTTATTATCTTGTTTGGGTGCTGGTTTTATGGACAATGTTATATGTTAAAATTTGCCATATTGTAGACTTTAAATCTGTGTAATTTATTCTATGTCACTTATACCTCAATAAGGTTATAAGAATATTTTTTAAAGTATAGCAGGACGAATAATAATAATAATAATAATAAACATGTTGTACAAGTTGTTCCCTGCTAAAACGCTCCCAGCCACAGGAAGATTAGAATCTGAAATCCAGACATCCCCGTCAGTAACCAGCAGGAAGGTGGCCTTTTTGTAATTAGGGAGGGATTGTGTATGCGTGTGTGATTTGTTTCCCATTAAGTATTGCCTTTTTCTAAGTCACGGAAAGGCCTTTCCAAATCTACATGTTATCATCAGAATCATTTATTATATTTTAATTTTACTTGAAGATAAGGAAATGAATCTAGTAAGACTAAAGGAATTGCTGACCTTGAATGTTTCTCTCTATAGAAGAAACCATAAAAAATTCCTTAAAGTTTAAAGAAAAAATAAAAAACACTGAGTAGTTGAGTTTGTTACACTTTCATAAATGACATATTTCAATTCCAAGTTATACCTATTAACTTCCTAATTAAAAGATGAATAAAATAAGTACATTTATGCTTCCTGCCACATCCCCTCTTAGACACATTTTGAGTTTTTATATGATTTTATATGATTATTTTGATATTGTCAGAAGAATAACCTAGATAACTGTGTGGATTATAATTATAGAACTCTACTGGGTAAGGCTTTGAAATGCAGTGATTCTATATTTAAATGAATTTGATGCTCACAACCTACACTGGTTATCATGGTTTCTCTGTGTCTCAGTTTTCATTTTCATTTTTATCCTCCTTCTAGTAGTCTTCATTATCAAAATCTTTGTATTTTTTGAGGCGATACTTCTATAAACTGTGTTTATGTCATTCACAAAATTCATATGCTGAAATCTAACCCTCATTATGATGGCATTAGGAGGTTGGGCCTTGGGAAGTGTTTAGGTCATGTGGACAGAGGCCTTGATGGGGATGATATTCTTGGAGAAGAGCTTCTAGTGGAGATCCCTTGCCCCCTCTGCTCTCTGAGAATGTAACCAAAAGATAAGCCAGGAAATGGGCACTCAGCAGACACTACTTCTGCCACCAAAATGATCTTGGACTTCCAGCCTCCAGGATTATAAGAAATAAATTTCTATTGTTTATAAGCCACTCAGTCTATGGTAGTTTGTTATAGCAGCCCAGACAGACTAAGACAGACACATTATTTCCTGAATTATTACAATACTAAGATTACCTGTTGTTTTTACACCAACAGAGCAATAGGCACACCCACTTGGGCTTGCATTTTATTTCCGTGAGATCTCTGTAAACAGAGTTCATTTTTCTAGCTCAGAGGATGTTCGTCTGGTTGCCTATATGATACACCCTTTAGAGAGAATTATCTGTATTTTTGCTGATACGTGACATAAGTATTTCTGACTAATTAAGCCACAAATTTATTTTTATTTCATAAAAATTCTGTGATACTAATTGAATAAGCTTTCTGTCCTTGTTCTCCAAGAAAATCAATTTACTGAGCATATGATTTTCCTTTTCTTTCCATGTGTATATATCTAACTTCTTTGCCACAATCACTTTTTGTATCTTTTTGTTTCTTGACATCTTGTCAAAGTTCTTTGAGCCTGTCTGTCAGCTCCCTGGCTTTTTCTGACTTATCCTTTTGTTTTGTGGCCTCATAAATGTAGGTAATTTTCATGTCTGCAACATTATTATGTTTCTCTTCTATTTTAATCTAAGACCTTGCCAGCTGACCTTCTGCTTTTTTAAGTGGTTTTACAGTATCTATTGCTTCATTAATTATATTTCCTTTTATAGATTAAAAACTTTTAAAGAGAGATCACGTTTACAATTTCTTTGGCACTATGGAGAACTATGACTCTGAAATTTTACTGAGTTTCTTTGAGTGATTTATTGGTGGTGTATGTTTGTGTGTTCTCACCTCCCCCGCCACACACTTACACACCTTTTGTCCCCAAGTTTCTTTATCTGTGTCCCTCAGTTTCCTTTGTGATTATTACCCATATTTTTATACTACCTCCACCTTCTGCATGTAAAGGAACAGGATGAGCCTGGGGCAGAGGTGGAAAATGACCTGGGGCTACTTGTCTTCCCCCCCCCCCCCCCTTGGGAAAAGTCTCCTTTCACTTTTGGACATTCTTGGCAGAGTTCTTCTGTGAAGGCCAAATAGTAAATATTTTACGCTTTGAGAGCCATACAGCCAATGCGTTGACTCTGTTATTGTAGCTTGTTATGGACTGCACTGTGTCTCTCCTTAGTCAGGAAGGGAAGCTGTAACAAATATTATAAACTCTGTAGCTTTGACCAACAGGAAGTTTTGTTCTCAGAGTTCTTCAGGCTGGGAAGCCCAAGACCCAGGTGCCAGCAGATTAAGTGTCTAGCGAGGGCCCACTTTCTGGTTCATAGATAGTGCTTTCTCTCCCTGTGTCCCCACAAGATAGAAGGGACTGGCAGCTCTCTGGGACCCCTTTTATAAGAGAACTAATCCTGTACATAAAGGCTCTACCCTCATGACCTAACCACCTCTCAAAGCTCCATCTCCTGCTACTATCACATTCATGATTAGGTTTCAACCTATACATTTTGAGCAGACATAAACATTCAGATCATATATTCCCCTAAATTCAGAGGTCAAAGCCCTAATCCTGCATTGTGACTATATTTAGAAATAAGGCCTTTAAAGAGGTAGTAAGATTAAATCAGCTCCTCAGGGTAGGGTCCTAATCCAATAGGACTGGTGCTCACAGACGAGGAGGAAGAGACACAGGATGAGCAGCCACACGGAGAGGAGGCCACGTGAGGGAGCAGCAAGAAGGCCCTCTGCCAGCTAAGGCCTTAGAAGAAGCCAACCCTGCTGATGCCCAGGACTTCCCAGCCTCCAGGACTGTGAAACAATACATTTCTGCCGTTTCAGCCACTTCGTCTGCAGGATTTGGTCATGGCAGCCCTAGCAGACTAAAATGCATGTAGTCTGGAAGCAACTACAGACCATACGTGAGCAAACGAGCATGGCGGTCGTCCAATAACACTTCAGGCATGGACATCGACAGTTGGATACCATATAATTTTCTTGTCGTGAAATATTATCCTTCTTGTGATTTTTTTTAACCATTTAAAAATGTAAGAACCATTTTCAGCTCACAATAGGACAACTATAGGCAATGGGCCAGAACTGGCTGGCATGCTCTAGTTGCAACTTTTGTCCTTGACGGCAATTTGATCTACAGTGAAGCCCAGTAAATCACAAGCCTTTGCTTCAAGATCTGATACCTGATTATTCCCCTGTTTCAATTGATCTCACTTTACTTCCGGTTGTACAAACTAACACGGTGCATCAACCTGTCTCAGCCCCCACCTTCTCTGACTTCCTTCTGTGATAGGGAATTGGACACAAGGGGACTGACTCCCTGTTCTCCCAAACTCTCCTAGTACTGCTGTTCTGGTCAAACCTTCCCCTCCTGTGACATTTACTTGTGGAGAAGGCTGAGTCCTGCTCAGCATCTGGGACGTGGGTCTGCTCTCAGCATCTTTAGGTTGGCGGATCGTCCCACTGTAATTGGCTTCTTGTGTGGTACAGTCTGGTTTAGGCTTATGACCATATCCTTATTTTGTTCATGATGGAAGGTTGGGATTTTTCCTCTTGTTTTCCATTATATTATTATATGATATGATATGATATGATATGATATTCTTAGGCCTTAAGCAACTTTACTTTACCTATACATTTTTGTAAGGAAAGTAAGTTAAGTTCCTTTACTTATAAATTTTTGAATGAAAACTAGCAAAATGCTTCTGAACAGCTGGAAATTTGTCTTTTGTTCTGTTTTCCTAGAGCATAGCTCAGAGGATGGCCCAGAGTAAACAGCTACTGAATCACCAATCTTTCTCATTTCCCTATGAAATATTTCCTCCCCTCTTCTGCCTACACTGTGGCTACCCTCACACATCTTGCCGTCATCTCTCCTCTGAGTATCTGTACCAGGCTCTGCACTGATCCACTCTGCTCTGGTCCTGTTCCACTTTCATCCCTTCTGCACTTTGCAACACAATGATCATCTTATATCACCAATCTGAGCAAGCCACTCTCTTGCTCAACACCTTTCGGTAGAAACTTTTTATTCCTAGGATAAGCTCTCTAGCACCAAGCACATAGCAGTCATTCAATAAATATCTGTTAAATGAAAGACTAAGGAAAATCAAAAGCCTCAGGCCCTGAGATGGAGCTGACATAGATCATCCCCTTAGGCAGTTTACTTTGCCTCAATTTTTCTATCTATAAATACCCAATTATGAACATAAAGCAAAAATATGATAATGGATGAGTGTGTTGGTTCATGTCTACCCAGAAATAGACACTGAGATAAGATTTGATGTGCAAGAGATTGAATGAGGAAGGAAGGAAAGGTGGGAAGAGCCTGCAGACTGGAATGGTAGTCACACCCATGGAAGGAGAGAGGGAAGAAGGTAACTCGGATCACAGTATAGTTCCAAGAAAGATTCAGCCTGACCAATGGGAAGTCCAGAAGCTAAAGCCATTTAGAGGAAGTGCCCTGCCTTTTGCTGCTAAGAGCCTGTATCCAGACCCTGCCTACCAAGCTCATTCACTGGGTGGGAGCAGAGAGTACAGACCCAGCATTGAGAGGGTGATGGACTGAGAAGGGAGGGCAGAAGCTCCCTGGAGGAGAAGATTTGCACAGTGCATGCTCAGAACCACCATAAATAGAAAGCCCTTTGAGTTTGAGGAGATAAAGCCTTAAGCAAACACAAGGGGAAAACATCTTTCTTCAAGGACTGGTTACTTAGCTTGAGGATCTCACATGACAAATGCATCAGCCATGTTTTCTAAGCCGTCTTCCTGCTCTGTTCCTTTAATCCTTTTTACTACTCATCAGTACCTTTTTTTTTTTCTTTTCAGACAGAGTCTCATTATGTTGCCCTTGGTAGAGTGTCATGGCGTCACAGCTGACAGCAACCTCAAACTCTTGGGGTTAAGCAATTCTCTTGCCTCAGCCTCCCAAGTAGCTGGGACTACAGGCGGCCACCACAACACCCAGCTTTTTTTTGTTGCAGTTGTCATTGTTGTCTGGCAGGTCTGGGCTGGTTTCAAACCCTTAGCCTTGGTGCATGTGGCCGTCACCACTGTGGTAGGGGCACCGAGCCTACTCATCAGTACTTTGATGCAAGAGGTTGCAAAAACAGAGAAACAAGAATTCCCCCGTAGAGTCAGCAAAACCCCAATTCCTCCCTTCTCCCCAAACACACCTTTTTTTAAACTTTTCATGTTTGAAGCATATTTTTCTCTACTTTTTCAAATGGTAGAATGAAAATGTATTTATAAGAGTGTTTGTTTATATAAGATGATGTAAAAATATATTTTGGCCAATAATAGTTTTAAAGGCCTAGACTGTCATTCACACAGATAAAAAGCGTACTACTATATTATAATTTTTATTATTATTGTCACCTATGCTTCATATCTTATTGGCCTTTCATTTAACTATTAACGTTTCTATGGCTTTCAAGTTCAAAATGAAAAAATTGTTCATGTTGAACAGTATTTCCTCCATACTGAGATGAAAACATATTCTTAAGAGTCTTTTTTTTTGGCCAGGAATGGTGCCTCGGGCCTATAATCCTAGCGCTCTGGGAGGCCACGATGGAAGGATCACTTGAGTTTAGGAGCTCTAGACCAGCCTGAGAAAGAGTGAGACCCAATCTCTGTTAAAAATAAAAAAAATCAGGTGGGCGTCATGGTGGGAACTTATAGTCTAAGGTACCAGCTACTTGGGAGGTTGAGGCAGGAGGATCACTTGAGCCTAGGAGTTTGAGGTTGCTGTGAACTAGGCTGACACCACAGCATTCTAGCCTGGGCTAGAATGAGTGTGACTCTGTCTTTAAAAAAAGGGAGGGGGGGAAGGATTCATCTTTGTTTCTTAAAGCACTTAAGATTCATCCAGGAAATTATATGAGGTAAGACAGAAGGAGGAGTAGATCACTTAATGTCTGACATTTTCCAGGGCTGTGTGTTCTCCACTGGTCTATATTCAGCCAAATAAGTCAAGGCGTAAGAAGCATGAAGCCTACAAGGCTTTTTTTTTTTTTTTTCTCCGTTTGGTGTTTTGTTTTTAACTTAAAACTACTCTTAAAAGAAAATGAAGTGTCAAATAAAACATGACACTATGATCTTACATAATCTTGAAAGCTGGCAGTACTGGGCTATTAAAACAAGCCTGAAGGTCAAGGCAAATATGCTCAGGAAACAGTCAAACCCAGGGGGATGGTTGCCTAACGAGTCCTGCCACCTGGTAACAGCCAAACCAAGCTCTCAATGGTGATTTCTTATTCACAGCTATAAGTGAGGGGGAGGGTGTGATTGCTGAAGAACAGAAATGATATGTGATAGAATGCACCTTTTCCATAGCTTGTTTAGATTTTAGGCAATATATTAAACAACATTTCTTCAACTATTATATTCCAATATGAACCTGTACATGTATCTAAGTCTCAGACAAGTGAGCAGAGTTGCCTAAACTCACATAATAAGAATTGGATTCAATACTCAAAACCAATATGTCTAACTTGAAAGCTCAAGTCTTTCTGGTGTACTATAAGGGAAATAGAGAAAGACAAGTCTCGTTTTCTAGTACTCAGATTTGCTTGAGAAGATGAATGTGTGAAATAGCTATAGCAGTGACTTTCAGTCCAGGTGCCATGAGAGAATCATAGGTGTGGCGCAAAAATTTTTAAAGATCATTAATTAAATTATTTTCAAAATAAGTTCAAAGCACAGTAAGTATATTCTTTTTTTTTTTTTTTAACTCTGTCACTCTCTTTTTTCTTTTTTATACCAATGTAATTTAAGTGTGCTGCAGAAGTTCAACTGCAGGTTCAAGTGTGCGGTGAGATAAAAAAGGTTGAAAAACACTGAGCTGGAGACCAGTTCGAGGCGGTGTGCCAGCGTGAGGCTGAGGCCTGAGTACTGTAGGAGTGTGGATGAGGGGAATGCTGTGCTGCTTCTCAGATGGCAGATGGATTTCCGCTGCATCCCCTCCTGCTCCAGCCCTTCTTCATCCTGCTTTCATACCCAGAGACCCAAGAGGCCCTCCCATGTGTGCCCTCAAGTCTCAGCTTCCCACCATAGCCAGACTATCTGCGTCCACACCCTCCTCCTCTCCTTCTCCAGGAGGCCATACTGTCCTGCGTCCATTTTTGCCCTGCTCCCAGGGACCCTGCTCCCTTATATCTGCCCCTGCACTTGGCACTAGTTTCTTGTTCTTAGGCCCTGAGTGTACTACCTCCATCAAATTGCCTCCAAAGGCCAGCACTCCTGCTTCCATCAATCTTTCTGGTTGAGCTTATTGAGGTTAGATTACCACATATACTCCAGTATAAGCCGACCCGAGTATAAGCCGACCCCCTTAATTTTACCCTAAAAACTGGGAAAACTTAGTGACTCGAGTATAAGCCAAGGTGGAAAATGCAGCAGCCACTGGTAAATTTCAAAAATAAAAATATATACTCAAAACAATTACAATAATTG
>CAUYPK010057480.1:0-15703 GCA_963574355.1 Loris lydekkerianus | reverse complement strand
GATGCGATTCTTGGATGCAGCAGATATCTGGCTTGAGTTTTTGTATCCAGTCAGCCAACCTGTGCCTCTTTAGAGGACAATTTAAACCATTCACATTAATTGAGAATATTGATAAGCCTTTCGAGAGTCCAGTGGACATTTTTAAACCTTTTGCAATTGTGGAAGTTCGAATTTGATCAAAAATGTTTTTGTGGGTTTACTTTTGTGGATTACACTGATCTTTTTGGAGGATAGGTCTAAGAATGTCCTGGAGAGCTGGTTTAGTTGTGGCAAATTTATTCAACATGTGAATATTGTTGAAGTATTTAATTTCTCCATCATAAATGAAGCTCAGTTTAGCTGGGTACAGGATCCTGGGCTGAAAGTTATTTTGTTTTAGGTACAGGATCCTGGGTTGAAAGTTATTTTGTTTTAGGAGATTAAAAGTCGATGACCATCTTCTTCTAGACTGAAAGGTTTCATCAGAGAGATCTGCAGTTATTCTAATATTCTTCCCCTTGTAAGTAATGGTTTTCTTTCATCTGGCAGCTTTCAGAATTTTCTCCTTCATATTAACTTTAGTGAATTGATTATGATGTGTCTGGGGGTTGTCTTATTTGGGTTGAGTCGTGCTGGAGTTCTGAAACTGTCTGCTATCTGAATTTCGGAATCTCTTGGCATGTCTGGAAAGTTCTCCTTCATAATCTCATGGAGAAGAGACTCTTTGCCTTGGGAAGCCACTTCATCACTTTTGGGGATTCCTATAAGATGAATATTGGTTTTCTTCGAATTATCCCAGAGCTCTCTGAGAGAGTGGTCTGTTTTTGTTCTCCATTTCTCTTCTTCTTTGAGGGTTTGGGAGTGTTCGAAGGCTTTGTCTTCAATGTCAGAAATCCTTTCTTCTGCTTGCTCCATTCTGTTACTGAGGGATTCTACTGTGTTTCTCAGATCTTTGAGGGATGCAACTTCTAGTCTCAATGTGTCAAAATCTTTGGTCATTTGCTCTTTGAATTTGTGGAATTCTTGAGATAACTTTTGGAATTATAATTCGATCTTTGCTCTCCAGATCCTGAATTCAATTTCTGACATCTCAGCTATTTGTTTGTGCATGGGGTCTTGTGCTGTTTCTGCCCCATTGATCCTTGGGGGAGTTGATCTACTTGATTATTCATATTGCCAGAGTTTTTCTGTTGATTTTGCCTCATGATTGTTTTTCACCATTGCCTCTGGCCGTCCTCAGAGTTGGGGAGGTTTCTCTCCAAGATTAGACCCCCAGGAGGATCAGTCTATTGTTGCTGGATCTTTGTAGGGAGTGACCCTGTGTAGTTCTTCTGGGGCTGCTCTAGCTAGGGAGTTCTGGTTGTGGAAGCAGCTCCGGTGTGTGACACGCTCAGATCCAGCAACAGGGCTGGGGGTGGTGCACACAGTTCTGGGAGTGCCTGGTGCCCAATGACTTTGACACAGAGAACCCAAGGCTCCAGCAGTCTCTGGCCAGGAGAAGGGCTCTGCGCAGACCAGGGAGGTCTCCAGAGGGCACACAGCTACCAGGGTCCCTGGCAAGATGATCAGGCTAGTGTGGAGGCTTGGAGGACACAGGGTGGAGGATGCATGGTTGCGTGGCTCCGGCAGTTCCTGGTCAGGGAATGTGGAGGCCCAGTGGGTGTGGGTCACTGGTCGGGGGTCACTGGACAGCTCTTATGGAGGTCTAGGCTGCACCAAGCATAGGACTTTGAGGTTGCTATGAGCTGTAACATCAGGGCACTCTACCCAGGGCAACAGCCCAAGGCTCCAGTGTGCCAAAATCGCCTCTCTCTGCCCCTAAGGATTAAGGCTGTAAGGCAGTTCCGTCCCTGCCTTTAGGCTGCTTAGTCACTAGGTTACTTTGTCCCACCCGATCCTTGCTCTGGGACCCTGAGGGTGCAGCTTGCCGGAGCAGTGCTTTCACAATGGCTTACTTCGCCCAGCTCAATGGCTCATTCTGGGGCCCCGGACAATGCCCAATGTTCTCCACACTCCTGCTCAAGCTCTCCCCAAGGCAGCTCAACTGAGTGCCAATTCCAAGAACACCAAAACAGTTCACAGGTAAGGCCTTTCCGGTTTGCAGTCTCACTGCTGCTTGTACTCACGGTTGCTGGCGTGATTAGGTTAATCGAACACACACAGCCATTTGCCAGTTTTCCACTGTTTTGTCCTCCTCCTGGGTTCCAGAAGTCCCTTGCTGGCTCCCTGTGTCCTCAAAGGGATGATCATAGGCAGATCCCACCAGCCAGAGATGCCTGGAGTCTTGTCTCCCCAGACTCGCTGTACCCAGTTACAGGGAAGCTGTTACTCAGCTGCCATCTTTAATCCCCCTCCTCTACCACTATTTTGATTTCAGATTTAACACAGTAATGTTTGCTAGGTTTAAGTGCATTCCAAGATTTTTGTTTTTCATGTACAATATCACTGATTTGGGAGGATTTGCTAGTTTTCCAAATCCTGTTTTTATTTTTCTAACTCTTTTTAGCATTGTTTTACCTTTGTTGGATTAAAAACCCAATAGGCTTATTAAGCCAGATGTGTGCCTATCCAACTGGTTCACATAAGTAGATCACCATAACTCAAATGTTTTCAAGGCTTGGCTTGCCTCCACTCTTTTTAGAGAACTCTAAAATTATGAATTTTAATAATAGAATTATTAAATTATAGAATTAATTATAGAATTATGTCTATAGCATTTGTTTTCTTTTCTTTGGGGGAGTAAATGTTATGATCATTTATTCTATGTACTTCTGCAATAGCCCTAATAAAGATTCTGCCAGCCATAGCTATCTCTGTCAATCCATCAGCTAATTGCAGGGCCTTTTCTTAAAAATGCAGTTTTACTGCAATCACTGTTTTCTACATTCTGACCCACTAAGAGGTTAAAGACCCATCAATCTTTCTGAAGAGTGAAACAAAAGGAAAACAGAGTCCTGGTTCTATGTGGTCAATGTGGTCTTTATCCCACCTAGGTGCAGATGGGGTGAAATGAGAAATTAATTCCACAGGTGGGTAATTGTGGATGGGGATTTAAAGGGTCAGGGATTGGTACATTAATTATTTCCTGAGTAGGACTTGTACTCAATTCTTCCTTGGTGGTTCAATTCTACCTGGGCAGGTTGACCCTATCAACCTGTTCTTTTTAGTCTATTATATGAGGCAAGGTGGTGGACATGGTGTCTCTTTGACTGCTTCCTGTGGGGGATGGTGCTGGGTGGGCTGCCTATAAAGAGAATGGGAGGGGGAGAGGTGATTGGGAGGGAAAGGGAGTAATGTTTACAGGATCACCTTGGCAATTCGGTTTGAACTGGTTGATATGCAGGTAGGGCAAGGATATGAGCAGTTGTTTTCAGGTGACTGGTTAATAAATCAGGAGATGAGGCAGAGGATTACTGGTCCACAACTGAGAATGAGAAAAATTATAATTAGTGGCCCTATCATAGACAATAACCAAGAAAGAAGATGGACAGTAAGAGGTGGGAGCTGGCTGGAATTGCCAGTAATCCTGAGTGGGGGAATGTTGCATGACGGGATAATAAGGTATGAATGTGAGAAAGAATGCATCACAAGGATGAAGTTTTTAGCATCTATACCCATTACCAAGATCTCTGCCCATTTTAGAGGACCTTTATATCAGAAAAGAGATTGGCTTACCTTCCACTAGTACAATACCCAATGTTTAGTTTTCCAGGATGGCATCCAAGGGGCATCCTGATTTTCCAGGGATTGTCAGTCTTTTGCAGCTCGGCTCAGGAAGTTGGGGATTTTTGCTAGGTCTTGGGAGTGACTTCAAAACCCAGATCCTCAGTAAGACCTAAGCAGTCAGAATTCCAGTGAGTGTTGCAGGAAGACGAGGCCCAACAGAGATAAAAGAGTACCCAAACACCACGTTTATAAGAGGAAGGGCTTTGTTCAACAGCCTGGAGCTTACGGCATAGAAGAATTCCAAACAGCCATGCTCTCTGACTGGCTTGGTCTTTCCCTTTTTATCTACAGTCAAAAAGTTCCATCCCACAGGTACTCTTCTCATTAGTCAGCTTGAATCAAAAGGAATATGCTATTTCAGCCCCTACAGAACTACAGGATTTCACAGAACTTGGAAATTTCCAAGTTCCAGGAAGTTAAGTTTATAAATTCCCAAGAGCTGACTCACCATGGAAGGGACCCTGCAGGAGTATCCTTGTGGTCTCCTTGAGAAGACCCGTTCTCCTAGACCTCACCCTTCTTGGTATCCTCTCTCATGAGGACCTTCATAGGCTGCTCTACTGGAAAGCCTGGTTTGCTGTACTTAAAAATGTCCAAGGAGATATTTTGTTTTTCAGGGTGCCCCTCAGAGTTTCAAAAAGTAGCCAGGTTTTTTCTAATGGCAAAAGCCAATAACTGGAGCTCTGAGAGGCACTGCCCACCTTGAAAGCCAGATCAATGAGATCTTGCTGGGGGTGGGGAGTGGTGGTGTCTAAGGGCCCTGGAGGAATTTTTGGATTTCTGCCATTTTTCTTTTCTCCCCCAATTCTGCCATTTTTTCTGGCGGGGGGGGGGGCTAGTGGAGAGAGAGGGGAATGGGGTGGAATACTGCTGGTAGGAAATCTGTGGTTAGGAATGAGGTGGAGGAAGGAGAGCTGTGGAGGGGCAGAAGAGAGAGGTTGTCTGCTGGGTGGAAAGAAGGCAATGGAGATTTGGATGAGTGGGGAGGTGTGTTTTGGCCCCGTACAAGGAGAATTTGAGAGGGTTCATGTTGGTATGAATGCCAATGCTGCAGAAAGACAGCCTTATAGCCTTCAGGGATAAGCTCACTCCTGCAATGTTAAGAAATGAGGGTAAGAAATGGACTACACAGCATGGGATGGCATGTAGCAAAGTTCTTTATTCGGGGGTCTGATTTTATACACGTCTAGTCATGTACACACTTAATCTATCATCTGTTAGTTTCACCATTACCTCATTTTACCTATCTGAAATTAACTTGTAAGGAAATATCCTGTTACCACATCATCAACACAATCACTTCTGCAGTAAACATTCTTTTCTAGACACTGACTAATCTCTTGGGCAGGTATCTAAATAAACATCACAAAGAAGAAAGCAGCCACAGGTGAACAGAGTTAATGGAAGAGTACCTTCAAGCGTTCACTCAGTTTACTCAGCATGAAGTAACGACTGACTGTGTTTCTTCTCAGGGCAGAGCACCTATAGACCTCTGACAATATTTTTTTAACATACATCAACCCTCTGGCCCATATCTCTGAGGAAGGGTGGCATGCCCTTTGGCCTCAGGCTTAACGGGGGTGCACAACTTCAGAGAATTGGCTTGTGGAATTTTAACTCCAGGCAAGTTAGCTCTGTGCGTGCCTCAGGGAGACCGAGGTCCCTTAAGCCTCTGTAAGAATAACAAGCTGTTTTAAATTCACACTGAGTTCACTTTGTGTGCTTGATGTAGATATGTGTATTTCTAAATATTATCCTACAGTTCACAAGGATGGGTGGGGGAAACCAGTCTACTTGCTCAAGGCAAATCTGAGAGAGTTCAAAAGACAACACAGAAAAGAAATCTTTCAGAGGAGGAGAAAAGCCTGGATGTAGGGAATTTCTGACCATTTCCCTAATTTCTGACAGTATTATTGAGATCAGTGAGGCTTGAGAGGTCAAATGTGCCATTTTCAGGCCCTCAAGAACCACTGTTTAGTGTATACATAGGCCCAGCAGTATTACAGAAAAAGATGAGGCATTTAGGTTTAAGGTCAGGGTAGAGCTTTAGAGGCTTGAGATTAGTTAAAAGGCATCTTAAAAGTGAAGAAAGGGGAATCTATGATGAAGCATTACCCATATTGGAAACTGGAGGTAAAAATATATAAAAAAATAAATAAATGAGGTTAAAGCAAGAACGTAAAGAGAGTTTTTGAGGAGGAAGAGGAGAGAGGTAAGAGGTGACTAGGACTGAGGTCAGAGAGGACCTGGCCTCCATATGTGACCTTCAGCTGGAGAAGAGTGATCCAGACCTCCAGGTGGACACTGGACAGGCAAGTTGGGCTCACTGGGTCAGGTCATGACTGGAAGAGACACGGACCACTGGAATTTGGGGCCTAGAATGGGGAAAGGGAAAAGAAGTTTTATAAGGCACAGAGAGAGACTATATATGAATGCTTGAGAGGCCCAGAGATGAAGGGAGAGGGAAAAAAGCAAGGATGGGAAAAGAAATTTTGAAAAGTTCAGAAAAGGAGCTCTAGACAAATGTTCACCTCATCATTAAATGGATGAATTTTAGGCAGAGTCAGAGAGTTTTCCTATTTTCCTTCATCTCATTGGAAGAAGGGTCTGTTTCGTTGCATCCAATGGAGTATACTTCGGCCTTCCAAGGGGGGTTCTCCTGATACAAGTCATGGCCCCATATGAGAAGTTAAGGCTCCAAAGATAAAAGATTATTCTGAGGTGCAAAATGAAAAGAAAATGAACTCCAGGTTCTGTGTGTCAAATGTGGTCTTTATTCCACTTTATTGCAGATGGAGTGAAATCAGAAAGGAATTCAATGGATAGATTATGGTGGATGGGGATTTAAAGGGTCAGAGCAGCAGGGATTAGGTACATTCATTATTTCCTAGGTGGGACAAACACCTGGGCAGGTCAACCCAGTTCTACCTGGGCAAGTCAACCCTGTCAATTAGAGCAAAGAAAGAACCATACTTCAAAATATGAAAAAAAGCAAAGAGCAGTGTGATGAAATGAAATAGTTATATCTATAGCCTGAAATTTAAATGTGGGCAAATTATTTGTCTGTAGGGATTTTTTATGCGGAGCTCTTTTAGAATAAATATGAAAGATAAAGACTAGACTTAAATCCAAATGTTGAATTGACTCCCCTGACTTGCGCTTACCACATCATGTATATGCAATTGTGTTTTTAAGTCAATGTCTTTATTCATCTGAAAATATCACTAAAGCTCTTTATCCCATCTATAAAGGACTCACATTTGAGAACTGCTCAGTGGGTTGGCATAAGCTTTTCAGTCTCTGTGTAGCCACCAAATAAAACTAACTGGGAGGTCTAAAAAAATGAAATAGTCTCAATCATTTACCTTTCAACAATTATTTTTTTATGCAAACAGCATTAAAAAATCTATCACTGTTGAGCTGTAAATTGCATAAACTAAAAATTTCAGAGGTTATGTATTAAATAGAATATAAGGAAAAGTATATCCTATTGAGGAAACAGAGACATACTGTTAAATTATTCTTACTTAATTCCAATTATATTATAATACCTATTTGTAGGCAAGCTATAGTGCATTGAGAAAAGAAAATAATTCATAACTTGTATAATTATGGGAAGATAATTCTAATTGTTTCATGAAGTGAAAAAAGCAACTTAATTTTCAATTAACCTCACTTTTGGGAATGTAATAGGGTAAACTCCATATTAGCAGAAAGACATTTAACCTAAATTTAAAAAGAATTATCATATTGTTAAATATCACTTTCCTGTGGGAAGTCAGCAAAGTTTGATGATTATAGAGAACTAGCCTTAGAAGTTCAAAGAACATCTTATTTCCAGAGAATTCCATCAAAACTAAGAACAGTGTTATGGCAATTAAAAAGTACAGCAAATTAATATTTTCAGAAAGACTACTCTGGGTCTGATGAAATCAAATCTGTCTTTAAATGCTGTGTTTTTTTAACACTGTTTAGAAATGAACTTTAGATCCATTTTCTTCTTTGACTATTAAGTGTTATGATTCTATAGTTTTATATGCATTTGGATTTTTATATTTTCAACAAAAGAATAAGTGCTAACGTAGCACCCAGTAGACAATCTTGTTCAACATCCTTTAATTTACACATGAAAAATAGAAACCCTGTTTGTTGCAGTGAAAAGCTCCCATTTTCCTCTTCTGTTTTCTTCTTTTCAAATGGGTGAAATCATTAACTTAGTAGAGGTTCTATTTGTCCTCTAATTGTAGTCACTAAACACCCTCTCCATGTATGTTTCTACACTAAGCTCTAGGGATACAAGAATAGGCATTTTTTCCCCTAAGAAGTTTAGAATCGATTATTGGATACAAATGGTTTTTATACAGATCATTTCCAACCATAACTTTCAATTTAAGTTAACTGGAGAAACCCAGCTATACCACCATCAAAGACACTAAAAGGAAAATATGGTTGTGCTCTGTTTATATACTGCCAATATTACGAAAAGTCTGAACTTACGTTAGAATGTTTTTATATTATGAAAAGTTTCTTCAGTTTCATTTGTGCACTACTATAATGGTTCATACCAAAATTGTTTTAAAGGGTAAATTGCAAGTTTTCCTCGTAAAAGTAAGTGCCATTTTACAAAACACTTACATATTTCATAAAGTAATATATACTGCTTTGACAAGCTTATCCTACAAATGGACCGAGATTTGACATTTTGAATGAAAAAAGAAAATGTTTCTCCACAAGATTTATTAAGACCAGATAGAAACAGCCATAGGCTTAGGATTCCATTGTCTGAATTCTTTCCTGTACATTTATTTACTCAATAAATGTAATTAGCTTGACTGAACAGTCTTATTTACTGTATATAAGGAAGTATCTCTATAAATGCAAAGCCCCCATAGCAGTCAACTCTTCTGAAGAATGTCTCCAATAGGAAGAGTGATAGTCTTCCCTGCAGAGAAATGTGATCTGTTATCAGCCTGGTAAAGAGACCTAGACCTATAGCCATTAGTGTAAAGTCAATGCTATTGACAATCATCAAAGGCTTTTATCCTTTCCACTATAGTACTTAAGAAATAAATATCATGGATGAGAACTAAGCTGGATGATGAGTTCCTGTAATTAATCTTAATTAATAATGCATTAAATATCTTCCTGATTGTGTGCACATACGTCATTTAACATTGATTTATGTCAAAGCCGTTAGAAAGGATTTAGTGACATATCACAGCCAAGGTATTGTTTTCTTTATTTTTCTTCTTCTTTATCCCTTAAAAATGCCCCCACACAGAGAATGACCAAATATAATATTCATATTTCAAACAAAAGTAGTTTCTTCCTTCTTTTAAAAAAAGTTTTCAAAGTTTTGTGTCAATGTCTAAAATACATAACATAGAAAATACCATGTATATCATATATGTGCACATGTATATAATAACATAAATATGAGTATGTGCATGTCTCAGCATATACATATATAATTAATATATATATTCAATATAATTATGAACTCCATGCCTTTCATACATGCCATAGCCTCAGACATAAGTCTCAATAAGAGAGGGGTGTGATGGAGACACATCCAGACCCTTGGTTAAGAAGATCAAGTAAACCAACTGATGTCTTTCTTTTAGACTGATGAGATATCAAGCACAATGAGTTAAACTTAAGCAAATTCAAGTCTGCCCCAAGTGAGCATTCATTTCCAAAATGTATAGCACGTGTCAGGACTTCTGAACAGTGTTAATCAAGTGAGAATTATCAGAAGAGAACCAAGGTGATCTATGAAAGCACTGGGCAGGAATTGCTATACAATGAGAAGAATCATTTCTGACTGGGATGGAGTCAAGCAATGATTAATGTGTGAAAAGAGATCACTAGGGAGGAGAAAAGAGGAGAATATAGTTATACAAAAAAGCAAGTTCAAGTTCTAGGTCAGATGGTCATAAATAAATCAATTCCCAGATATCATTAAAGATTTAGGGACTCCAAAAAACTGGGTCAAATATTCAAGGTGAGTATATGGAGACTGATTAGACTAGATTATGAATGGTTAAGTGAGAAAATACCATGGAGTAGTCCAGACTAGGTTGGACACTGTGAGGTGAAGGAATATCATTGCTCCTACTTTTCTATCTTCACTTGACTTAGATAAAATAAAGAAATAAAGTTTTATTTTAAAACAATTGAAATTTCTATAAGGTGGCTAAAACAGAATTGCTTTATACAAAGTGGAAAATTTCTGGTTATAAAACAGCTGAGATATGAACCTTGAATGAAGAGATAAAACATGAGTGATACAAAAATAAGCAAGATTATTCTAAAAACAACTAGCAAGGACTAAGGGAGATCAAGATGTTAAGAACTCTTATCTATGCAGGGAAATGGAAGACAACCTTATCAATCTCCTCCTCCCCCCAGATTTAGTCCTTAAAAGTTAAAAAAAAATTCCAAGAAAAGAAAGAAAAAATATTGCTAAAGAAGGAAAGAATGATGTAGACAAATGATCCAGAAATAAGTTGGACAGTAGAAAGCATAGTTTTGTTAGCCACTAGTTACACAAAGGTATTTCCTTGGGTGTCCCCACTGGACTCTTAGAAAGCCTTCCTGAAAATCCTTACTGCCTTTGCCAGCAAATTCTGAAAGAAAACAGTTCACTTTCCAAAGCCCAAAGTTAGCACTGTTTCTTTAACCTTATATACCATTCCATTATTTACCATTTCAAGACTATACAATAATAATGTAATTGGCTATTTTCTCATTCTGATATTTTAGAGACCCCACATGATGCCTATTATCACTTGAATAGAATCTTTTATGTCCTGAATATAAAACAATCTACAAGCCATTAATTCTCTCATAATTTTAAAAATAAGACTATATTTTTATGACCTGTCAATTTCTCCATTGATAAGGCAAGAATAGGAAGAGTGGAAATGATCTACAAACATATTTTTAAATGACAGGATAAAATTGTCCAAAGCAGAAAAGCAGCTAAGGATGAAACCATTCATCATGAAAATGGGAATACTGAGAGAAAAAAGAAAGTTCAAAAATAAAATTATTTATGATAATGGAGAGTCTCATAATATTTTTAGAAGTGAATTAAAATGAGTGATTTTTGGAAAGAAAAAAATAGTGAATTAATGCAAATTGGAAAGAATGGGTTTTGGCCAAGAATGAAATTTGCAATATGGGGCTTTTTTTTTTTTTTTTTTTTAATAGAATAAATATCTGTATATAGCACCAATGAACTCACTTTGATTAAAAGATAAATCAGTGGGGTAATGTTGATTTATATAAAATATGTAAAGAAAAAAATCTGCAACTCTGATGAAAGGGCAATTTCAGATATTTACTACCACAAATTATTGTTATTTCATCGTAAAAAACAAGCACAAATATTTTTATGCTTAGATTCTAACTATAAAATCTTCTCAAGAGAGATTAGGCAGTGGAAAGGCCTGTAGTGCAAAAAAAAAAAAAAAAAAAAAGAAAGAAAGAAAGAAAAAAAGGCCTGTACTGCTCAGAAAGAGCCAGCAACAACACAGAACCCCCTGCCAACACTGTGATAACAGCAGAGCCCAGTATGGGAGAATGGCTGACCAGATGCAAACCAATCTTTCAAGAACCACAGGTGCAAATGATGTGGAAGGAATACAACTCTTCTGTGGAGGATATTCAGTCAGATGTCTCCCTAATATTAAAAGTACAAAGTTTTAACGTCAGAGAAATTGTCTATTCAGAGGCAATGGAGTTGGCCTCATGGGGAGATTTAGAGCCTCCTCTCCAGAGTCAGATTTGTCACCCTGGAATCCTGTCTCTGCCATGACCTTGTTATTGAATGATGCACAATTATTGACGTTTCTGGGTCTCTGTTTTCTCATTACTAAAATGGGTTAACATTTGCATCATACAGAACAAGGCCTAGAACTGTAGAAACTCAATAAATATTACTGTTGCAGTTACCTCAGTATAACATCCCTTAAATGCTCTACAACTTCCTGGTAGTTAGTAAAAGATGTTCAGGGGGCAAGAAAATTCTTCTGAGATACTATTCCCTTTGACTTCTTTCAAAGGTCAGATCTTGCTAATTTTATACTACAAGTTATCAATGAATGCTCCATTCTGTTCCTAAATTGTAGAGTACCTAGTGGAGGCTTTAAAAGGTTAACAAGTTTATTTTCTTAAGAATTATACTTTATTTAAGACAAAAGTTTTCCTTGGGAAATCTGAAAACCCTCAAATAGAATTTCTTTCAGGTGACATCAAGCGTCTAATTATATCTCAGAAACTTTAGAAGTTGATGAGCTCAAATTTTTAAAACAAACTATGCTAAATCCTGCTTATTTACATACAACCTTGGATAAGGTTAATTTATAGAAGCTTCAATTTTCATACTAGAAATAAAATTATAATTCATATGTGTCTGGTTTAGTGAAAATTATTTAAGAAATGCATGTACAATAGCCATGTAATATTGTTATCCAATCAATGCCAGTTCTTCTCAGGAGAGGAAGAGATCAGAGACCTCTGGTTGATCATTCCATGCCTGTTGGCACTGATCCAGTACCACACATCTCCTTCAAGCCACTTGAGTGTTTCTCAGATTCTAAGTGTTACGGTCTGAATATTTACCCCCTCCAAAATTTATGCTAAAATTTAATCCCATTTGTGGCAATATTGAGAGATAAGAGGCTCTAGGAAGTGAAGATTCTGCCATCATGAATGGATTAATCTATTTGTGGATTGACGGCTACTATGGAATGCACTTGGTGGCTTCATAAAAAGAGGAAAAGAGACCTGAGCTAGCATGCTCAGCCTCCTCACCAGGTGATGCCCTAAAATGTGCCGGGACTGTGAAAATAGTCCTCAACAGCAAAAAAGGCCATCACCAGATGTGATCCTTCAACCCTTAGACTACTCAGCCTACATAACTTTAAGAAATAAATTATTTTTTTAAAATAAATTATCCATGCTGAGATATTCTTTTATAAGCAACAGAAAATGGCAGAAGACCCTGGAATTTGTTTTCTTTTGGGTAAATCTTTTGGTTTTATTATATTTTTATTAGGTATTTCAGAGACCCGTCGTTCAACAATTATCTATAAATATACTACTATGAGCTAGACACTCCTTTAATTGCTGGAGATATCACAGTGAACACGATAGATATATTGTAGTTTCAGCTCTCGCGGAGTTTAAATTTACTGGAGTAGATGAATAATTTATAAGTAAGAAAGTAAATAGCTCAATTTCAAACAGACAAAGTTCTATGGAAAAAAATAAAATAAGATAAAAGAAAGTGGAGGAGTATGGCTGCTTTAGATTGAATGGTTCAGAAAGGTCGCTGTGAGAAAGTGGCATTTGAAATGATGAGCAAGTGCAGCCATGTAACAATCTGGGAGAGGGTGTTAAAGGAAGAAGACACAGTTAGTGCAAGATTGCAAGAGAGGGGTAAACTTTATATTTCTAGGGAAAGAGAAGAATCTGTATTAGTTTGCCTGGGCTGTGTGACCCATTTTCTGTTGCTTATAACTGAATATCTGAAATTGGATAATTTTTAAGAAATAAATTGTTTTCTCCCATCCAAGTACTAATAATGCCCAACCCTACTTAGCTTCCAAGATCAAACAAAGTTGGGTACATGCGTACCTTGTAGCTATGGAGGATGGGAAGTCCCAGATTGAAAGGCTGCATCTGGTGAGGGCCTTCCTGCTCGTGGAGACTCTCTGCAGAGTCCTGGGCTGTGCAGGGCATCACGTGATGAGGGCGGTAAGTATGCTAGCATCAGTTTCTCTCTTCTTATAAAGTCCCCAGTTCCATTACCAAGACAACTCATAAAGCTTTTAACCCATTCATTTATTTATGCATTCATCTATTAACAGATTAATCCATCCATGAGGATAGTGTTCTCATGACCCGTTCACCTCTTAAAGTCTCACTGTCAATGCAGCCACATGGAAGATTAGGTTTTAGCATGAAGTTTGCAGGGGATCGGCATCCAAATCATAGAAGCCTTCCATAGCAAAGTACTGTAGGCTGGGTAGCTTAAGTACAGAAATTTATTCCTCAGTATTACGGAGACCGAGAAATTTAAGATCTGGGTGTCAGCAAGGTATATTTCATTTTGAGACATCTTGTCCTGATCCACAGGCTTCTCTTTGTGTGCTCACATAAATTCTTCACAGTATGTGTGGAGAGAGAGAGATATTAAATTCCTGCCCAGTGTCTTGACAGATCATCTTGGTTCTCATCTGATAATTCTCATCTGACTCATACTGCTCCAAAGTCTTGACACATATAGCACACTTGGGAAATTATAAGGCAACAAATCCTATTGGGTTAGAGCCCTGTCATTATGACCTTTTTAAATTTTAATTTCCTCCGAAAGGCTACATCTCTAAATAGACACATGTTGGAGGTTAGTGTTTCGATGTGTGAAAGGGGAGAAGCAAAGCAGTGCCATAGCAGCTAATAAAGTATAATTGTTGAGGAGTGATTGATACAAATAGAGAAGAAATAGGCCACGTTTATTCTACACTATTCTAAGGAGTTTGACTTTAAGTGACTTGCAAGCATGGGATGGTTATTTAAAAATAATATATTATTTGCATTTTGAAAATTTACTATGATGGCTCTGTGAAACATTGAGTATAAAATGGAAAGAGCATCTTAGTCAGAAGACTACTTCACATCAAAAGGAGAATGTGGAGGAAGGAGGTAGCAAGAGGTGTGGCAAAGCAAGCTGGACTAGGTTATTCCATAGAGATAGAGTCAACGGGGTTTGCTAATAGAATCAGTGGAAGGCCAATCGTAAGAGAAATACAAGTGTCAAGTCTGAATTTTAGTTATGAGCTACCATTTGTTAAAATGGAGAAGACTGAAGGACAAACATTTTGGGGTCAGGTGAAGCTCGATCTAGGGATTTGTTTTTCATTTGTTGAGATGTCCTCCCAGATATTCAAGTGTAGGTACCAAACAAATCCTGGAGTTAAGTCAAGATTAGTGTTAAAAATTTGAGAGTTATCTGCACATAGATAGTATTCAAATCCATTGACTGACTGAGATTCCATGTGGAGAAAGTTCAGACTGAAACAGTCTCAGAATTGAGCCTCAGTACATTAATATTTGGAAAGCCAGCATAAGAGGCACCAGAAAAGCAACCAGGGGTGGCTATAGCTGCAGAAAGAAAACCAGAAGAGTGCAGTGTTGGGAAATCAAGAAAAGATAAGCTGGCAGGCAGGGAATAGCCACTTGTGTGAAATGTGGTTGAGAAGGTAAGCCAAGATCAAAGATGTGACTGTGGGATCTTATTTCATGGAAGAGATTGGTATCCTTGCTTACTGGAGTTTCAGCAGAGTGGTGTTGATGGAAGCCACCTTAGAGCAGTTTGAAGACAAAACAGGAAGTGGGGAAATGGAAACAGAGATTATAGACAAATATTCTCAGTCGTCCATCCACTGGTAATTTTTAAAAATTACCAATGCCTGATACTATGTCAGCCTAATCTTAAATCAGTTAAATCAGAGCCTCTAGCTAAGAATAGGTGGTGGAGTTTGAAAGTATCTTTGAAGCTTAGAATAGTTTTAAAGAGTTCCCAGGTAATTCTAACACTGCTGCCACCATCAAGAATCACGATTAAAAGCAAATGTTTCTAGGGATGTGTGTGTGTGTGTGTGTGTGTGTGTGTGTGTGTGTGTGTGAAGGAGAGGAGAAGGGTAACTATGCAGCATGAGATTGGGAAATTTTTTATTGTTATTATTGTCATTTTGATTGTACTTTTAGTAGGAATATGAGAGGATATTTATGTACTCATGAGGAAAATCCAGTAGAGACGGAGAGAAACTGGGGATTTAAGATAAAGAGGTCATTTCAAAAGTTTTGTCCGTTTTTATGAGTCTACTTTAAATTGTAATATCTCAGTGAATATTTATTCAATTTAATCAAAATAAGCGCCATTTGAATCAGTGCACTTTTGCCAACGTAACACAAGTCGATTAATTCC